>JANRGW010011481.1:2532-24897 GCA_024733675.1 Psilopsiagon aymara | reverse complement strand
CCCCTCCCCTCCCCTCCCCTCCCCTCTCCTCTCCCTAAATGGTTTATTTTTTACATGAAAGTGGAAAGCAAATTCATTGTGAGTGAAGATTTCCAACTTTCATTAGATGCTTTCAATTAAAAGACAAATGAAGAAAGCTTTTGTTGTTGTTGCTGTATGATTTTTTTTTCCTTAAGTTTAGAGTTCTGCACCTTGAAATAATCCGGGCTCGTCAAAGCATAATACAAATGCTGGTGCTTAAAAAGGAGCTTTCAGAAGCACCAGTGATGTTTTGGTGGGTTTTTTTGGGGGGGTTTTTTGTTTGGGTTTTTTTTTGTTGTTTTTTTTTACATCATCGAATCAAATGAGGTGAAACCTTGAGCTCAGATTTTGATCCTTAAGTAGTCCTTTGAGGAGGACGGAGTTTTTATGTTTTGTGCTTGGCAACAGCCAGTGGATCAGGGCAGAAGAAGAAAGGTGGTAGGGTCCTGCCATTACCTTCTCCAGCATGCAAGACCCTAGGGACAACCTGGGAGGTGAAGAAGGATGCAGTGATCCTAAGAGGACCAAAACCAGGCTTCACTCCATCAAGGACAAAATGAAGCACAGACAAGAGGGCTCGCTTTCCTATTTCAGCATGTGTGCATAAATCCCCTAAGAAAGCTGAGTTCTTTTGGATGAAGGAGGAAGATGGTGTCCTTTCCTTTCTCCCCCTCTTTTATTCTTACCTATGGTCTTCACTGATTTGATCAATGTAGTAGAAACTTGGAGTAAGACATACCAGCAGAAAAATGATGGCATGTCAAAGGATGCAAGCACCTTTGTAGCATCCATATGTGGTAATAAAATTGTTGAGGCTAAAGACATTAGTGACCAAGTAAAAGAGGAAAAAGTTGGGTGATGAAGGGTTAAAAGTATCACTTTCTTTTTCTTGGCCTGCAACTGCAAGACTGAATAAAATAACTAGATCTATTGAAATCAGACATTTCTAGCCAGAGACCATCTCTCTAAGGAATAAGGATAATACCTGCCTCTACACCACACATTAGATTACACTTGAATATTTTAGCTGGACTATCCCTGAGTTTGGGTGGGTCATCTCCATGTGCAGGAGCATGGCACAACCACAAAACCTCTGAACTAACATACTTGCAGTTGCTTCTTTTACAGCTGGGTTGACTTTATCCCTACTCTGGGTGTAGAGGGAGAAGGTTAAATATGAGGGAGGAGAGGGAAGGAAATGCTACGTGGAAAAGCCAATTTTTTGCTTTCCCTCCAGCATATATCAGTAGATAATGAAATTTTTCAACTGATTAGATGCCCCATTGGTTGGAAAATTTGGAAGCAATCATGCAATTATATCACAAAACCTCAGAGTCATGTACATTCAGCCAAGTAGAGAAACCAAACTATTAGCAAAAATAGAGAGAGAGAGAGAGAGAGAGAGAGAGAGAGAAGGGGGGGGGGGGGGAACCCAACCTATTTATATTGCAATACTGGTCCTAAAAAATGGAAAAGAAAACACAATGGAAACTTTTCTGCAAACAATTAAAGGAGGGGGAGAAAGGCTCAGGATGGGGCTGGTGTTTCAGGATAAATATAGAATTTATAACATAGTAAGAGCTGTTTTTAGTGGGCCTTAATTGAAACTACATTGCTTGCCTCTTTACTGCTGCATCCCATGGCTACAGTCTGTGAGAAAAAAGAGGGACTGGGTGACTTTCCTAGTAAGGGACTGATACATCTCAGTAGAGAAAACAATGATTGGCAATGGTTATTGCAAGCACTTTGGGGCACTTCTGTAAACAGGAGCATGGACTTGTGTTCTGCTCCACGCCACAGTGTCTGTGCTCCTGGCAGGCACCATTCATTCCCTATCTGCTCCAGAAGCCACCAGGCACAGATATAGTTTTACTAAATGAAGCCGTTTACCTGAATGAATACTTTTTCATTTTTTCTGGTAGAAGGATTTCTTGCACTTCTTGATGACAGGATGAAGGAAAACGTTACTTTTGTGCACCCCAAATCATCTAGATAATGACTCAGAAACATAATGTTTTTATTGGTAGGAACATGGAGCAATTTAGAGGGTGAAATCTGACCCCACTGAAATCTCAATGGCATCTTTTTGATCTTGGAGGTTAGAAACTGACATCAGCATTAGCAGCCTCTCTTCCTTTCTAGCTGCCCACCCACTTCCCAGGGTACCATCAAAATGTGGCACCTCCAGAGATGACTTTGTATGTGGAGTCTGAGGTGAAATCTGAAAGGGAGCATCTGTGCAGTAGTGGCTAAAGGATGTGTGCAGCAAGATGATCAGAAGGTGATCAGCTACAACTGAAGAAGGTGCAAGTGTCTGCAGCATGCTCTGTAACAAGCCAAGAACAGCATCAGCTTCCCAGAATGCAGGATCCTGGCTTAATCTGTTGGCCAGTGATTGAGACAGTCACAGATGAAGAGCTAAGATCCAGAATTTGGTGCAAGTCCACCTTTTTATCCTTCTTTTCCCCCTTTGAATGGACTTTTAAATGAATTTTAAATCCTGTTCCACTGAGGGACAAATAGGAAGAGACATACCAGCATGGAGTAAGCAAAGGAACTGAAATAAATATTAGCATACTGCTGACTGGCATACATAAAGGGAAGGAGGAGAAATGCTGAGGTGATCTAAAGCCTAAATTGAATCCAAGCTAGCTACTTACCTAATTGCTTTGCCTTGTCATCATCCTGATTGTGACAATTGGTTTCTTCCCACAGAAGGATTCCATCCCACCCTTTCTGTTGGAATTTGAAATGCTCCACTAGTTTTGGTGTCTCAGTACCTTGCTGTTAATGGAAGGAACGTATCACTTCCCCTTGGCATCATAGACATGGGCAGTACACTAAGAACTAGAAATGAGTTTATTGTTCAATTTTAATTTTTTCCAAGATAAAGAGAAAATATTTGGCAATTTCATGCTCACTTGGTGATGTGGTTTGATCTGGTTCACCCAAGAAGTGGGGGCTGTTCTTTGGATTCTCAACAGCCTCCTGGGATGAGGGGAAATTAGCTGCTGTTTCGGAGCTTCCTGGAATGTTTCACATTAGCCACTGGTTTAAGTCTTCAGATGCTTGGGATCTCTCGAGTCTCAGAGGCAGAGGGATTGCCAAGGTAGGATGGACAATTAGATAGGTTGAAAAGGGGAACTCTTTAGGAGCATATTCAGAGCAGAAACTGCAAGAGAACAGTTACATTCTTTGCCTTATTCTTTACATATATGTTGAGAGCCAATGGAAAAAACAGTGTTACAGGGCTGGATCCATGCCTGGTAGACGCAATGTTATGTTTTTGTTTTGCTTTCCACCAAACACTCAACACCCCGATTTTTTCTTCTTCTCTTACAGGGGAAAAAAGAAAAGATTCAACAATGAGTTCTTCACCCACCAGCTCCCACTGTCCCCCCTGAGTATTTCACAAAATTTAAGTGCCAGCAGGAGCAGAGCTTTTTTACGAGAATTATTTGCCTGGTTTCCGGACTGCTGTGGGCCCAATCTGTACCACAACATGGTAAATCAAAGTTGTTCTCAAATCTGTTCACAATGGAGAACCAGGACCCCTACCAAACAATGGAATGGTAGCAGAACAAGGCTCGTGGTGGGAGTAGATATGCAAAAATGCAATCTCGGGTACTTACCTGCAGTGACAGCCATAGCCATCAAGACTAAATTTTTCAGGGTGGTCAAGATGACAACGCTTTTCCCAGATGTTGAAGTTCTTGTCATTGCCCTGCATAACTCTAGGAGGCAGACTTCAATTTTACCTATTGCAAAAACAGGGGAAATAAATTTCTTTGGGCCTTTCAGCCAAGCACATTTTTTTTTTTTACTGAGAAGTAGACACCTCTCTTGAATCTGTCCTACTTCTTGTGAAAGCACCAGAATGTTTCCTGGTTTGATGAGATTTTTTTTATTATTTTTTTTTTTTAATAAAAAAGGAAAAATGATGTTTTTCATAGGAAAGGGGAGGAAAGTTTATTTTATGTCTACCTGTGTTGGGTGGATCTTCCCCTGTGTTCCCTGTAGGCTGGTCATTTATTTTGTCACCACTAAGATATGAAGAATCAACTTCATGTCAAAGTCTATCTCGGGAACTCATGAAAACCACTGAAATGTGCTCTCTATTTGCATCATGAACTGAGAATGAACTTTTGCCTCCTCTTTCTTTGTCTAGAGGAGTTTCACCTCTGTGCAGAGGACTGTATGCCACTTGACATACATCATAGGAAGAACTGGTGAAATTTATTACTTTATCTTACTAATTTCTCTATCATTTAAATCTGTTGGCATGATATAAATTATTGATTTGAGGTTTAAGATAGATCACCTCTTACAGCTTCAGAAGTTCTTTAGTTTCCATTTCAGAAAAGTAAGTAACCAAGGCAAACTCATCCACAGTTACCAAACTTGTGTTCATTGCTGTATTTGAAGGTCTTCAGAGGGCTGATCTGAAATCAAGGTTATTTGACATAAAACCAGATCTGAAGGCAAAACAGTTTAGTTGGGGGGATTCATATTCCTATTAAGCAGAATGGGAATCAGTCCTTCAGGTCGTTTGAACTCTCTGGGGTCTTTTTGGTAATCTGAGGGGTAACCTCTGCTATGTGGAAACTGAAGTGTTGAGGTTAAAAAAATCAACATGCTTGCAACAGTAAGCACAAGTCCCACAGCACTTCACACACAAAATGTTTTTCTTTACATATTCAAAATCTAGCCATGAAACCAGTCTGAACTGACAATTTTGCACAAGAAGCCTGCGCCACTAATCATTTGCAGCATAAAACTAAAAAAATGGTTGCAGAGGAGTCCAAACTCTGCTCTATTACAGACTTTGGTGGTTCTTTGATCCATTTACATTGCTTTTTGTGGGATCACTTCAGCACGATTACGAACTTCCTTTGACCTATGCAATTTATATTAAATTTTTTGTAGTTATAAAACCAAACTGAGCACAATTCCACTTTTAAGAATTAAATCCTTCAATTACCCATGTACAAATCCTCAGTAAAGGTTTTGGCTTTACTGTTCAAGCCTTTATAACCCACAGAGGACAGCCTGCACATAAAAAAACCCATGAAAATTAATGAACATGGACTTTCAGCAGTGAGAAATTCAGAATTCTTGCTTCTTGGGAACTTCCAGCGTGTCAAAATTTATTATTCTAAGCTGAAGCAAGTACTTCCATAATAATAAATTTGCACAAAACCCAGGATTTCTTATAATTTCTGTTAAGGATTGCCAGTATTTTCATTGTTCTTGAATAGAAATGAGAATGGAAAACTACCTATATTGAAATGTTTCCTTTTGTTTGCTAGATTCAACACGCATGCTCAATTTTCCCTAAATTCAGTTAATGCTGAACTTCACTTTTTTTTGAGGGTCTCTATTTTAGCTTTTTAGTTAAAAGGCCAGACCCCCACATTTCTCTATGGGCTAAACTTTTCTGTCCAAACTACATTTCTCATACAGCATTAGAGTCACATGAGTATCCAATACAGCATATAATTCAGGCCAAGCCAAGTGTATGCTATTTCTTGGGAGGTGCAGACCTCCAAAGGGCTATGGGCCCATAGTAGAGAGAAAAAAGTTGTGAATCAAAACTCCCAAAATGGAATGGTCAAAAAAGGAAATTAAGCTGAATGCCACGTTGAATCAAGACAAAAATTAATTATTTGTATAAATAGAAAGGAAAGCAAAGCTTTTCTGAACTTGGGTTGCATTTCATTTGGATTGCAACACTTCATTTTGCATTATTCCCATTGTGATTTTGAAAATTCTTTACTTCAGAAAAGCAGTTTGGTGAAAATTGTCATCCCTGTTGGAAACTTGCACCAGTGTACATCTCTTGACCATCTCTGCTGCTGGTGGACACCTCCTCCTCTCTGGCAAGGACAAACACAACACAGCATTTTTGATAAATCAACAGGCAGGAAAAAAGGAGCCAGAGGAAGTCAGCCGCTACAGCCAAACGTCACCTGTAAAAGTATGTAGGGCAGTTAGTCATCTAGAATGACCCTCTCCTCACCAGCCCTGTCTTTTCTGCTGACAGAGAACTGCTATCCTAAATGCTTTTTCACACCAGGGCACATTAGCCGGAGTTCCACTGACGTAAGGGGAGGATGCTAACCGATAAAGAGAGAGGAGACTGAAACCAAATTGATTTCTGAGGAGGAAGAACAGCTTCCCAGTGTACTGGCTCTGTTACAGAGCAAAAGGCTGCAGCTGCAATAGGCACTTATTCCTACTTTAGCCAGAATTTAAGCTTCCTGTTTCAGCTCAGTGATGGCCTTGGGGCCAGAACCTCAGTGGGTACAAAACAAAGTAGCTCCTGCTGGGTAAACTGTTTGAAAGGAGAGAAATGTCCCTTCTCCTGAGGCATTCATTGCACTTGTTCCTGTTATGCATTATACCCTTAAAACATCAGACATCATCCTAAACACCACCCCTGAGGCATTCCTGTCCTAATCCAGCCCACAAAGTCAAGAGTTTGGGAACTGAATAAAACGTGCAAACGCGTTTTGTAGGCTACAGGGAAGCGAAAAAAAGGGTTCATGGAGCACACTTCAGTATCCATTGGTGCTTCTGGCAACCTTCTTCTCCTACACATCATCATCATCAGAGTGACAAAACCCAGGCTCCCTGTTGCGTACACAAGAAAAGGAGACTTCCCTCGTGCTTTGCTGCATTGCAAGCTGTAAATTTCTGAAGAGCTCTGCTATAATCTTTTATAGTCTGCAATCCCTCCCTTCAGCTTAATGAAATGGAATGGTACAAATGCTCTCTGGACATTTCACTGCTGACAGTTACCCAAGGTTTGCTTCAGCTGTTACAATACAGTTATTTTATTGTCTTTTTTTTATTTCTCTTGTACAATTTCATGACTAACTATGTGTAAAATGGAAGGAATTTGACTATCCTTTCTTCATCCAGTTGGACACAAACTGGCCTGGTTCCTTTAACTCACTTTTCAGCTGGCAGAGCTTGCTTTCTGTTTTCTTTTAAATGTCAGAAAAGGTTAAATAGGCTCTTCAAATCTGCAATAGATTTTGAGAATCTCTGAGGGTAAAACCTTCACAAAAGAAACAGTTTATACTAGTTCAAACAATGAACTCTGGTTCAGAACCTGAATGGCAAGAAAAACAAACTTAAAGTATGCCTCATGTAAAAATCACAGGATTGTTTTACCTAATCTCCAAAAATAATGAAAAAGAGGATTTAAATCTCTCTGACTGTCTAGATTTTTAAAAATTTTATTTATGTTATGGTTATACATTACAGCTTGGAAATATGCATGCAGATCATGGATCTGGACATCAGGAAGTCATTCCTATCATTTTCCTGTGTTTGCATGGTATCTCTCTTTGATACAGGACTTTAAAAGGGACCGAGACCCTAGCTGTCCTGCCACATCTCTCCTCACTTGAAACAGAAAGCAAATACAAACACTGGATCTAAAAAGCTTAAAGGAAAGTTGGCAAGGACTTTGGGTTTCACAGCTTGCTGAAAAATTCAGCATTCTTCATACCAGTGAAATACCAGTGAAACACTACCATCCCAACTCAGTGTTAGCCTGGCAGATGCAATCTTTAGCTCTGGAAAAGGGCAGGAAAGGAGACAGTAAAGAAGTGCTTGGATCCATAAAGCTGCCTATTAGACAGATTATCTCAAGTTGCTTTCACTTTGGGATCTGAAAGATGGGACTTTCTACAGGACTGAGTGAGGATATACAGAGATTTTGAGAATTAGCTTTGTGCATTGGGTGACTGAGGCCTCATGCTTTCAAAGCACAAACATAGTCTACACTAGCGTACAGATACACTAATACCAAATTCCTGCTGATTAAAAGATAGCCTGCCTTGTGCTACTACCAGCTACATACAAGGGCCTTACAAATTCAGGGTTACCACGGTTTTAAGCTTCTTCAGATGCATCTTCTTTTCTTTCTCACTGCTAATATTATTCATGAGGAAAATGCAAATTTTGGCCAGCAAGGTGGAACTTCCCGTGCAAAACAGTAGCAAGTCTGGATTTGTTGCACATGCACTGCATTATTTTGAGTCAGAGACTCAGAACATGGCAGGCATCTCACAAGGCAATGCTTTCCTCGTAATTTGACCAACTGCAAGTATTCCTCAAAATGGATGGAACTCTGCTTCTGCTTCATGTTTCCCACTGCAAATGGAAATCCTAGGCTGGGATATTAAAACTGGAGAATTCCCCGACACCATCATTGCTAGGTGAGATTACTGACAACTGGTAACTCCCCCCTGCTCTGTCATCACCTTGTTATGGAGAAGCCAAGTCCTATGTCTGAGCCCCAGACAGGAGCCTGGGTAGCATGCAGCGAGGAGCGAGGGGCGCAGAAGTGTCTGAGCAGAGAGAGATCACATTACCCGAACAGCACTAAGACCTTCCCCTCAGCACTCTTGCTGGTGCCAGGATCCCTTCCCAGCACTCTGGCTTTGAGAAAAATGTGAAAAGGGGTTTAATTGCCCTCAGGCCTGTTATCACTTATGACAGCAGTGATCAGAAACAGGGTCCATTAACAGCCCTAGTATTTAACGCATGCATTCACTCATGAATAGAAGGTTCCCTGTCTGTATGATTAATGTCATCTCAACATATTCGATTAACAAAAAATATAAAGCACTTTGATTTTTTTCCCTTATGTGACTGACAACATAAACACATTGTCAAAGGCACTGAACAGATGGTAAGGCACTTAGGAAAGTCTGCTACAGCTAAAGAAGTCACTGGCCTTCAGCATGTACTTAAACCACGACAGGTAGCAATTGAAAGAAGTCTGTCCTTCATTTCCAGAGTGAGATAGAGTGAAATATAGTCACTTTTTGTATCTTTCATGCAACAATAATTCTGCATTCCCATGATGGTCACCAACTGTAAGCCAGCCTCTTATCTGAAGTGGATGGTCTATCAGTGGAGAGTGGCACAAGGAACAGAAAATGGCTGTCTGCTGCAAGACAGCAGGCAGGGAACAGTTCTCCTGTACATATAGGATGGACACTTGTCACAATGTCAGCATTTCCTCCTGGATCGTGTATAGCTGCCTTCTCCATCCTTCTTTGCCGAGAAACATGCTCAGCTTGCATCTCGCTTTTGTCTACATAGTAAGTCTTAAATGCTCACCTGCCAGAATCCTTGGGCTGTCTTTCTTGGCAAGGAAAATATTCTTTCTCATAATTTCCTAGAGAACATTACCAGTTTCACCCTCCCCAGTGTCTTGTTTCACTTTTGGGTCTTTCAACAGCTTGAGTAATGAGCATTGATCAGCATCAACTTCACTCCCACAACATGGATTAATTATTTCTGCAGAGACCTCTAAGCATGAAGACAAATCTGCAGGGCACTTTGTCTTCCCTTCTGCTACCTGAGGGACTCTCAGTTCTTGTTCTGCTCAAATTCCTATGGCATGGACTGCCTTGTGCAGCCTCTCTCTCTAGCAGCTGGCATAGCTTGCAATAGATCCAGGGCTAAAAGCTGGTAGGGTTTGCTAAAAAATGGAAGGGAATTAACCACTGTGAGAAACCTGAAACATCCATTTTCTCTGGTCAGTTTTTTACTGTACGAACTGAACTGTCTTCATCCCTCAAGCTTTAAAATCATTCTATTAACTAATGCATCCAAAAGTCAGTTTGCTCAATTTCATCTGATTTATTTCCCACAAATATTCTTGTCATTTTCTTATTCTACTACTGTAACATTTTTAAATATAATGATTTTTTAATCCTGAATGTACTTGTTTGAGAGTTTTCTAGTGCTGATACATAACTATAATTTTATTTACTATTCCTTTTTTAAGGTAGATCCTTCATCCTCTATGGAGATGTAGTAACCTTTCATAAAGTAACTTGAATACTGAAGTATCTTTTCAGGTACAGGCACTTTCTGATACCTCTATTGCTTAGATCCTACTACTGATGAGCCACATAAAACTATTTCACCCTTTCTGTTTGTCCTCAGAAGGCTATTAACATAGAAAAGAAAAAAAAAGGCAAAAGTAAATGTAAAAATACATAAAGTACCCTGATTAAAGAAATGTTACAGAAATGTGGAAGAAATATAGAAGTAAGCCAGTTTGGACAACAGGTCTTGGTAAAAAACTTGATGCCATTGTGTAGCCTCTTGTGTAAGTCTGACTCTAAAGCACAAGGTAAGTCAAGTCAGCAAAAAAAACTATTACTGTTCCCATCTACTTTACCTTTCATTGTCATCCCAAATCCTCTGTTAGAACATGGAGATGAAGATTTGTGATTTGATATTTGACAAAATTACGAACCAGGCATGGCCATGGAGGGTAGGATGTGAGACCCTTCAAAAATATGGTTATTGATGCAGCAAACTTCCCAATCCTGAGAAAGGAATCATGTCCTCACTGAGGACACAGAAATCCTTTGAAAACTTAACAAAACTTCTAAGTTAGCATGGTTTCTGAAAACAGCAACCACTATCTTAGTAGCATTAATTAAGCATAGCTCATTAAAGAGCTCATTAGAAATGTTGTTTGTTTGAATTCCCATCATTACTTCTACTGAATTGTCAGGGTGCCATATTTTGATTTAAAACAAATGAGCACTGAACATTATATAGAGCGGGAATTAATTAAAAACTGACTGACATATCTCAAAATTTCAGTCCAGGAAAAAGCCCTGAATGACTCTTTTTTTAGTGCTGCTATTCTAGGATGAGGCTCACTTTGGATCTGCATTTTCAGCACTGATTTAGTAATGGGTATAAAATCCCTGCTGATAATGGCTACTGGGAGACACAAGCATTATTGTAACAATAATTTATAACCAAAGCAATCAATTTATAAATTCGAATGAAATAGTTCAGCAAATGTTTCTGCCTAAGAGAAAGGCAGTAAGTCAGAGCTACAGAAAAACTGAGCCTCACCACAAGCATCTTTAAAGACTGAATTTAGCAAAAGGCTGCTCATTCTGGTGATGAAGACAAACTAAACAGGGCTGCTGAGGTCATGGGGTAGGTACATTGAAAGAGAAATAATAAGCTAACAGATGACATCATTACCTTTGCAGATGACATTTACTGATGCCAGTGTGTAACATCCAGTTTTGAATCCACACCTGAGAAAGACTATAAAGCCACAATATTTTTCAGACCAGAACCCCATGGTTATTCTGAGTCTAGAGAAATCCCCTCACCATAGGAGAGTTAAAGAAATCAATCTGTTTAACTACTCATGAAGGCAACTGGGGAGACAAACGGTAACTTGATTGCTCTATAATTACTTTCCCAAGGAAAAAGTAGCAGTTGCTAAAGAAGTCTCTAATTCAGCAGAGAAATGCAGAACAAGAATCAGTAGCTTGGAGTTGAATTAAAACTTGTCACATTACATAACTGTGAGGAAGAAGGGAGAAACATTAGCTATTTGGAGTAATCTGCCAGCAGAAACAATGAACTCTTTCTCATTCCTTGTCTTCTCCAAATAAGACCTGAGCATTCCTCAAGAAAACACATTTTCAGTGAGCAGTGTTAATGAATTTCATTAGATGTCAACTGAGGGAAAAACTGCATCTTATATTCATGAACCATGCAGGTGGCCAAATCAGGTAACTTTCATAGTGTAGCCAAAATTTAGAGGTTTTTACTAAGAACTGCCTGGTACTGACTGGGGCTATGTGTGATGTTTTAATTTCATGATAGTACATTTACCTTCTGAACAAATTTTATTTGACCTCTGCATCCTAGCTGTGCCTAATGCTCTTGAGAAAAAATGCTTTAAAAGCCATTCATTGAAAGTTTGGCTGCCAGTATGTTATTGATTGACTTACTGGCAGTTGAACAGGCCGAGACAAACCTTACAAAGTCATCTAGTATGACTAATATGAATATATATTGTTCTTTTTTCTTCTTTCCAGGTGAAAACAAAAAATTCTGAAACAACACAGGAACAGCGGGTTCTACTGTAACAGTTTACATGCAACTCTGGCACACTGGACACTTATTACTTGAACAAAGCTGAATCTTTAATAGCAGTAGTTAATAATATTTTTGTTGCTACTGATAAGGCAAATCTCTCAAAGAAATTACTTTTTTGCTCTGTTTTGTCTTCCCTTTTCTTGGGCTGAGGAAAACCAATACCAAATAATCAGTAATTTCAATGGCTTATATCCAAACCATATTCTTCTGGCTATCTTCTTTTCTTAGCTACATTTTTGGCTGTATATACTCACAGTGGCCTCCTGAAGTGTACGAATATGATGTCTTGGATTTATCTTGTGTAAGAAAAACTGTAGAAAGTGAGTGGCTTTCTCAATACTGTTGCAGTAAAATCACCATGATAGCTTGGCTCATGTTTTGTTCCCTTCTACAGACATCCCTCTTTCCCCACATTTCAGTATTTTTGGAGAAGTCATATTAGATGCATTTATCCTGACTGTTGAAAACTTTCTTTACATTCTCTGGTATTTCTTGAATGCTCATACCTAGATATGTGTCCATGTCTCATTCCTAAAATCCTCAAAGAGTTATTCATGACCTACTACTTTCCAAGGCATGTGGGAGAAATAAAATGACTGATTTCATTGATGTTGTCCCTTGCTAATCCATTCAGAACATTTTGAATTTGAGGGAGGAATTGTTTTCTTGAGCAATTTAGTTTTTTCTGGTGGTTTTCCAAAAACTAGGCAATGTTGGATAATCATTATTTTTCCAAGCACACCAGTGCACGGTCAGACTGTGATCTGTCTCTCTGGAATAAGTTGCAGGATGCATTTTACCATTTTATCCAACAGATGTGACAGTGAGGCACATCTTCCATTCGCATTTGTTTATGGACTGTGATACACAGATGAAACTAACCAGCCAAATAACTTTTAACTATTCAGTGCAGTCACGCATGGATGGGTAGACTTCTAAGCACCTGTTACTTCAGGAAGTTTGGAGCTAAGAACACTTCCAATACACAAGAAAAACAAGTTGTGATTTTTGAAACTGATGAGCATACTCTTAAACACAGCCATGATTTCTGAAACAGCCTGTGAGCATACTCTTAAACACCTGAGTCTTTTTGTGACTGTCTGAACTTGTGATTCAGACATGGACAAGATGAAGTCTGCTGATCTCTTCCTGTGTGATATCCATCCTGTTAATGTGAAAGTTGTTTGAAAATACAGTACATTTTTTATACGCCAGAAATGCACTCAACTCTTGCATCTCCTACTATTAACACTATTATTCCCACTTGGCTGTTAAAATTAAATTTTCTTTCAGCCATATGGAGATCTTGTCATTCTTCTAGGCAGACCATACCCATTACTTTGATGAACTTCTTGTAATTATCATTGGCTCTTTTGTTGTTGCTTTGGTACTTTAGATTGCTGATGGAGGACATTTCCAAAGCAATGCAGTGATTTTTTTCTCACTTAATTTCCCTGGAAAGGTCAGTGAGCCAAGGTAAAATCAGTGTAGTTGATTTGTGAAGCAACTGAGAGATTTTGGCCCTGAAAGACATGGAGCAGGAGTGAAAACACCACAGAAGTCTGCAGCCTCAGGTTTGAAAAATAAGAGCAGTCAGTTGTGCTAGTAAAGAACTCAGTGCCATGCTTTCAAAGGTAAAATCAAAGAATTCTGTGTGCCATATAAAGTTGAAAGGGAAGCAGAATCCAAAAGGGTTGGGTGACCAGTTTTGAAACACCATTTGAAGAAGATGGATGGATTGGAGCTTGCCGTACTTGATTTGAGGCCAGGAATAATCTTTTCAAAGCTAGAAGTGTTTTTGATCTCTGCCTACTCCTCCTCATCACTATTAATCTCCAGGGATACAACCCTACCATGCAATACAAGGAAAAGAAAATGTGGTTCAGAAGAAGGAGAGGAAAAAGGAGAAGGAAGCCAGTGAAATAGTATCTGAGAACAACACCGCTGCCTGTAATGACACTGTCCTGCTGGTGCCAGTGGAAGAGTTTTGTAATATTTTTCCAGGTCTGCTCCTGTTTTTGATACTAGGCTGTGGAGCTGGTTCCATGATTCCATGCCACCCTCAGCACATCTCCAGGGGTACTGGGAATGGTTCCTGTGGGTCTGTGACTTGGAAGTAGACCCAAAATGTTTTACAGGCCAAAAGTCTGACCAGGCAAAATCAAGCCAAATTGAGGAGCAGGGGTCTCTGCATCACTATCTCTACCCCAGCTAAGAGGTGGCTGTGTTGGAGGTGGAATGCAACGGGTTTGTACTGTGCAGCAAACCCAGGGAATGGTTTGGAAGAAATTGAGAATAATCCATCAAATGAGTACAATGCAGGGCTCAAGGGGCACATGGTATTGTTTAAAATGGAATTCACACAGCTTAGCTGGAATGACATCGCAACTCTAGTTTTAAAAATATTAGAGTCCTGTCTTTCAAGGACCATCAGACCTCTTGGCTGCATGGTGCCTCTGAAACCACCTCAGTATTAATTTTGATTTAACTTGGAGAGAAGAATGTGTCCATGGAATTACTGAGGCCACATTGCTAAAGCAGGCCTCTCCCTGGAGGTCTGTTGTTGCAGCCTGTAAGCGCTAGGAAATTAGAAGGTCCTATTGGGAGCATACAGTCATTTCTGGATGCTTCTCTTCTTCTCTACAATTCATATGCCACTATGACTGAGACAGAATCACCACCTCCTGTTGCGTGGCATATCTTATGATGCATGGGAGATTTTAATAATTTTTTCTGTGAGTAATACAATCTCTTGGGACTGTGGATACAGGCTTGGGCCATGGAATAAATGTGGCTTTTTGGGCTTAGAGTCGTCCTGAGCAACATTCTCCACTCAAAACCGCACCCTACGCTTGCTGGCCGGAGAGTATAAACAGTCAGTCAGAAACCTCCTCTGGTTTCTTCGCATCTAATTCAGAAATCCCCAGCAGAGAGGTACCCAACAGTACCTCTGGCTGTGACGATTGCGAAGAACATTTCTTAAAGTCACCATGGTCATGACTTCAAAGAGGCCTGCAGACTAATCATAGAATAGTTAGGGTTGGAAAGGACCTTAAGATCTTCTAGTTCCAGCCCTCCTGTCATGGACAGGGATACCTCCCACTAAACCATGCTGCCCAAGGCTCCCTGCAAGGGTGCCAGGCGCAGGCCTGGGCAAACCCAAGAGAGATTCAGATCATACATGCTAGCAGAGATGGGTCTTTTGCCTGCTCAGTGGTTGAAGGGCTGTCTTTGCCTCACACTCATACTTACTCATGCCATGTAATTTTTGGGGTGCTGAAGACAAATGCACATTGCTTGGTGTTCCTTTTGATTCTCTTCCACCCCCACCCAGCCTCACAATACCCGTCAATTCACCTTCTCCTGCTGTTTATCAGAACCTTGTTTTCCAGAAATGGTGTCTTCTAGTGTTTGTCATCCTTCTGCACACAGAACAAATAAGCAAGTAAATAAATAAATAAATAACCTTTTCTAAAAAAATAAATTAATAAAAAATCAATTTTTGCAAAGGGAAAGGGTGGAGGGGAGAGAGAAGAAAATATGAAAGGAATATTGCCTTTGCCCTCAAAGACTTTTCTTTTAAAGGTTTTATTAGTTTGCTGATAATGTTAATTTACTGACACCTTCATCAACACCCAATCCATTCCGCAGATCCTTAGCCAACTTTTAAAACTAAACTGAATTCTAGGGAGAACACTCAAGATGCACAGAGAAGTAAATTTCAGCTTGTCAAGCTTCATACTCATCAGTGGTAGTGTAAAACAAGATGTCAAAGAATAACCTTCCCTCTCACTCTTCTTGTCAAAACCCACAACTTCCTCTTCTTCTCCCCCACCAGCACTCTTACCTTAAAAATTAATGTAATAAAAAGGAAAATAAAATAAACCTCTTTCTAACCACTTTGGAGAATGAAAGTTGTGAAAGCAAAACAATTCCACAAAATGATCCAACTGCAATTCAAAATAAGCTGGTCACACAGAATAAGCTGGTTTACAAAAGTTAGAAAAACCACTGCATACGTTCCTACCTGAGGTCTGCTAAAGGGCAGCCACAAATTGTCTGATCACAAAGAAAGAATTTCCCCCTCACTGCTTTGTGGTAAATGCATGTGAGACTAAGAATGATGTTCAAATGAGATGAGCTGAGCACAGCTTCTGCTAAGTGAGTGATCCCTTCTCAGTCTCCATATTCAATAGTAGTAAAAATGGAGTAAGGAGAGAGGAGACAGTACCATACCTCAGCTAAAATAGGAGCCAGCATAGGTACAAGATGCTTAGGAGCAGCACTGAGCAGGAGGGAATCCCTAACAAATGTTTTTAAGTATCCTGATTATGTCTGATAGGACAAGGATGCTCAGACAGCACGAAGTTTCTCACCCCCTGCAGCTCTAAAGAACTAACTCAACAGAAGAATTAGAAATGGCAGGCCCCATTTGTGTGCATTCAGATACAGAAGGCACTGGGTATCTTCAGTCTCTGCTAACAGTGCATTCTGTCAAGGAGAGCTCAACAGAAAACAGGAGATCCTCAGGTTCTTGCTGAAGTCATTAGTATTGGCAACATTCATTATCTTTTAGGTTCATTCACCCCATGGAAAGCAGCAAGAGAAGTCACCATGCGGTCTTACACAACTGTGTGCAGTTCCAAAAGCCTTCTCCTAGAGTTTGTGTAGGATCAACCTATAAAGCAGAAGGGAAACTAATCGAAACAAAAGCTGAGGAGAAGTATCATATGCATTGCATTTGGAATCCGCCGATGTTTTGACTGCTAAATGGGAGGTGCTCTGATTAATCTGTGATTATGTGACTCACCATAATTATGTCTTGTTGAAACTGAATTTATTGAAGCATGAATCATTCCACCCAACGTGGAACCCAATTGCTCCATTGCTGTGGCAGCCATTTAGGGTTTAGAGAAAAGGTCGATATGCTGGGTGAAGAATTCATCTCAATTCAGGCGATGAAAATATTTTGTCTTGTGACTTGCCAAACGGTGAAACCTGTCTGTGAAACAAGAAGAACCCATCCTGTGAAGTTCCATTTGAAGTTCTGGGAACTGTTCAGCCAACCTGATGGTGAAAAGCTTTCCTAGTTTGAGAAGGTACATTAATGACCAGTTTAGGTCTGTGAGGCTGCTGTCAGTATTTGAATGATGCCACTCAAGCCACAGACCTCCCACTACTTCACTGTTATTTCTGGGCACATGATCACCAGGGCTGGTGTATATTCACAATAAACCTGTAATTTCATCAGTAAGAGAAGACTAGATAAATACAGCAAAGATGAGCCTGTCAGTCCTGCTTTGGATGGCACATGTGGGAGGTTGGAGTATGTGGTGTGTCTGTGAGGTTTCTCTCAACCAGAAACCCTGTATGAGACAGAAAACTGAGGTCAACTTAGAATTCCCCCCCCCCCCCTCACTTTTTGAAGAAGAGATCTGCATTTTCTATTCAGTTTTTTGGAGGGAAAAAGCTTTTTTTTTCATATGGGAATTTTTATGGGTAGACATTTTGTCCCATTTTTTACCAAAAAAGCCACGTTTAATGAAGCAGTCTTTGTATTCAGTTTAGGAGGAAATATAAAAAGAATTTACATTTTCCCCTCTGATATAAAATGGACCCTTTTTCCTAACCAGCCTTTAGTATAATTATTGCTAGCATATATGAAAGTGTATAAACAATGGATCTCCGGGGTAAGGAGATTTTTACAGCTGTTGAATTTCCTGCTTTATTTTTTGAATTCCTGCTGCTGCTGCTGTTGTCTATATACTCACCAGCAGCAAGGGCCCACAATAGCAGTCAAGGTTGAAATGGGGATGAAAATTGCAAATAAAAACAAAAACAAAGCTAGGAAATATTTTGCATTCCATAATGCCCAAAAAGGCAGAAGAATTATGCAGGACAAAAAAAGGGGGGAATTTACTCTTTTATTTCCCATTTAATGCCCATTCAGAGATCCATCACTAGGTTCCGGAATGAAGGAAACAATCCTGCCTCATATCACTCGACCTCAGTGGTCTGTGTTGGTACTATTGTTTCTCCCCAACTATATTTAGCTAGTGGGAAAGTGATGCAGGAGTACCATCTGGTACATCAGAGGATGCCTCTTTGTTGGGATCACATCTGTTTTACGTTCACACTGAATCTTAGAAAGGATATGTGGAGCCAGGGTATTTGCTTAGCTATTACAAATTTGTTACTTATTTCTAGCAATACACCATTGAAAGAAAATATTCAGTGCAAAATAGCTGGGTTTATGGACAGTGAAAAGGAAATAAATATCTCTTTTCTTGAGAGAGACTATATGAATACATGTGATTAATTAATTACCAGAAAGGTCTCTCCTTCAAGAGGAAAGGCTGTGTAAGCTATTAGTCTCAGACATTCCCCTTAAACAGGGGAAATTTAGATTGGATATAAGGAAGAAGTTCTTTACTTTAAGGGTGGTGAGGCACTGGAATGGGTTGCCCAGGGAAGTTGTGAATACTCCATCCATGGAGGTGTTCAAGGCCAGGTTGGACAGAGCCTTGGGTGACATGGTTTAGTGTGAGGTGTACCTGCCCATGTCAGGGGGGCTGGAACTAGATGATCTTAAGGTCATTTCCAACCCTTACTATTCTATGATTCCATGATTCTATGATTCTTTTCTAGATCTGCCTTTCCAGAGGAGGCTTTCACTGACTCTGTCAAACAATTTCTTATTTTTCAGTCTGATACTGAAAATACTGGCTCTTGTGTTGGTCACAATCCTGTTATTTTTTCAAAGGCTTGGCAATAATTTTATTTACACGCTTTCTGCAATCTGCTGCAGAAGATACTCTTCTTTATCATGGTTTCTTGCATGGTTTTGATTGCTCCTGTTTTGGGGGAATGGAGAGATGGAGTCACTTCTTGTTTTTCATTGAAATGTTTCAGATAATGTATGCAAACATCTTTGCTCCAGGACAACACACAACTTCTCTTCTAGGCCTTAGAAAACAGTCCCTGCACTCCCCTGTGCATGGGGTGATACCAAGACCCTGCAGGAATGGACAGCTGAGATTTGTGCCAGGACAAGCAACAGAAATAAGCCCCCAAGTCTGGGAGAAACACATATTCTTTACCTTGGCGCAGCACTTCATTTTCTTTCTGATTCTCTGCATCTACCAATTGGAGCTTAGAGCTGCAGAGGTGGATGTGCATATGTACAGATGGACAGGGAGTACAGGTGTTAGCAGAATTGCAGGCTACAGAGTCAGAGGGGCAAAGATGATAGTAAAACAGGACTTCAAGTCATTTTACTACTTCATCCCCAGCATCCCCATCTACAGCATATCTGTGGTTGAATGCCTTTTCTTGAGTAGGAGGAATGGAAAAAAACAGTGGCATTTCAAGGTCAAGATAGTCACAGTCATTTTGCTGTGCCATTCAATGATAGTTCTGGCACCTTAACTAAGACCATTAGAGTATAAGTCTCATCTTTTCACTAGTAATCTGTCACCCCATCCACCACAGAAAGTCTGAACACCAACAGAATCAGTCATCCTTTCCCAGAACATGGAGTAAGCCTTGATTAGACAGACAAATGCCATCTGACCAAAACCTGTCTACTACCTCCACCTCCACAGGAGCCAATCTGCTGTTCTCCCAGCCAGATTCCAGTTATTGGCATGAATTTTATCCTGGTTTTCTATGTTAAAATTTTGTCTTCCCCATGTACAGGAGTAAACTGCCAGTTTTGTAGTTCTTGATATTCACACTATTTAAATGGCACCATGGATTTCATAGAACAGTTGTCCACTCACTGGAAGCACTGTCACATAGATCAGGGTTACCATCCTAAGGAGTGCACGCCTCCTCAAAGTGAAAGTGGTAAGGAAGATTTATTTCACGGGCATAGCTATGCTCTTGAATGAATTCTTGATAATGCTGGATGGTTCATGTAATGCTCCATCATTTCTCTGAGCTTTGACTCTCTAGGGTCAGCAGGCAGGCACTGAGGGAGCTTGCTCTTCTGAGGGATGGTTTGTGCAGCCTTTTTCAGGTTATGCGAAAGACAAAACAAATGATTGCTGAATAATTCCAGTATGCATGTTTGGACACTGACTTTGCAGTTTTAAAAAATACTTATGTATTTCTATCTGTCTATCTATTTGTTTGTCTGTGTTCACTGAGAAATACATAACAAAACATTTTGACAGGTGTTCTTCTGATTTTAACTGATTTCCCTTCCTTTTTTCCAGTGCAACATTAAACAAGCGTTTTTTAGAAAGCCCTCAGAAAAACTCCTTCCAGAACTCATTTAAATACAGAATAAAAGACTTAATTTTCTCTTCAGCCCTCAACTATTACTTACCTGAAAGTTGCTACCCTCCTCCCTGCCACTCCTGCAGATGTCTCCATCAAATCAAAACCTTTACTCTAGAGTGGCTTCCCATCTAGAAACAGAGTCTAATGTGATCATGTTGTCTATGTGTCAGTTTTCACAGTTTCCAGCTAACATGTTTGTAACCTGACAGTCAGGAAAGGATGCCTAAAAATATCGTGATTATCATATCTCATCAAAATAAGCAAGTGGAGAAAGGAGAAAGACTTTCTTACTCAGGGATCACACCTTTTATTGGACACTAGAGAATGAACATAAATGAGAGACTTCAGAATGATTTTTGTTTCTTCCTCTGTTTATGGAACCACTTTGCATGTTGGTTGTCACTGAGCTCACTAATTACAGCCCCCTCCCTTGGGCTGTATCACATTTTCAGCAAGTGTCAAATATTGCCTTTATTGTCTCACAATTCACCTTGGGTCTGGCCCGGAGGATTGTGCAATTTCTACTGTTTGCTTCAGTGCAAACAGGAAAAGGAATCTGAGACTCAGTTTTTACAATGTGCAGCTTGTGTGCAGGAAATGGACCGGCTCAGCACCGTCTCTGGGGTGTTTATTGCTCTGCACTCTCTCCAGCAAGACCCAGACCATTAGCTCTGCTGGCAGAGGGCTCAGAGCCATCGGCATTCATGGACCCTCCAGTGGCCAGTCATCCTGCTGGGGGTCAGATGAAAAAAGGCCTAGAGAAGTTCTCAGGCACTGCTTGTGGAAGAGAAGAAGGTTTCTTCCTTTTCCAGTGAGATAACATGAACAAGTGCAATGATCTAGCCTTCCCAGCCCCAAAAGGAACAGGCTTCAAGTTGTGAGCCCAATCCATCCACTTGATTTCAATAGCAATCTGCAGTCAACTTGTAATGGCACAGCCAGCTACAATACAGTCAAGACCATATGTAAATCCATCTCTGCCCAAGGGACCCATTTTCTTCACCCACCTGCTACATTTCCCACCCATCTCAGCTCCTCTGTTCTACTTTGGTCTCGGCACCTTCTGGGGATGAAGTTATGAAGATGGAGCCTTGGGATGCTGGGTTGAAATCTTCATCCTTTTTGTTAATTCATCCCAATTATACTCAATTGGGATGAAGCCCCATCCTGCCTGCAGTTGTGATTCTACAGTCATTAATACTTCACAAATCAAACCTACAGCTCACTAGTGAGTAGTTCATGCCAGCTAAAACAGACAAGCTCCAAAAAAGTGTTTCTCCCACACTTTTTTTTTTTTTTGCTGTCCAAATGCATCAAGAAATGATTTCCTTTTCTGAATGGATTATAATCTCCACTGACATTCTTTCTTCTCAGTTTACTATACTCAAAGGAGGAAATGGCCTAGTCCATGCTATGTACTGAAGACAATGAATTTGCATTCTCTCCTCTAATCTTTCACACCATGAAGATTGATGTGGAGATGTGGCACTGATATTTTGGGATTCCCCCTTCTAGCTTTCTAGGCTTGATGACCTGTCACTAGGTTGCTGAACTGGGTTGGTGCTTCTGGGGAAGTCACTTTCTCCTTCTCTGGGCCATGGTCTCTCTACCTTTTATAAACTACATTGAGGTTTCTGGGTAAGAAGGGAAAAGAAGACATTAGTAGCAGCACAAGGCTATACACTTAAATTCAGGAGATACTTAACTTTGCCTCTAAATCACAGTGTTGACTCAAAGAATGAATTCAAGAGGTCTTTCTTGCTTTCCCTCTTCTGTCCCCAATTTATGTACTGGATGGCTAAAAGCATCTGAACAGTAGCTGTATGTTTACTAGCACAAGGTATGAAATACTACAGTGAAAGCTCACCCAAGGTTGTCCACAGTGATACATGAATATTAAAACTTTCTGTGAAAAATGTAGGGAGAAATCAGAGTACATCTCAGTTGCTTCAACTTCAGCCTAAATGCATCCTTTACATGATTTCAAAGTGCTTTATTTCTAAATCTAAAATAGGAATTCACATTTCTGAATGGTATGTTTCTTTGTGATACTTTGCAGAAGATCAGGTGTCCGCATTTCCTTCGGGGGGGGGGGGGGGGGGG
>JANRGW010011480.1:0-21422 GCA_024733675.1 Psilopsiagon aymara | reverse complement strand
CACCTGCGCTCCCCGCCGCCGGGGCAGCGGCTCCCCCCCTGCTCGGCGCCGCTGCCTTGGGGGCTGCTCTGCGAGGTGCCGCTGTGCTCAGTGCCTCCTCGTGCCGCTCCCCGGCTCTCAAGTGTTTACAAGGATCTTATCCGCGGTGTCATCAGTGTGGCCTCTTACCCCCCAGGCACGTATTGTAAGGCTTGGGATAAATGTCGGGTATTCAAAGTATAAAAACAGATTTCTTGGCCACCAGTACTGATGCAGGCTCTGGATGTCGTATTGTGATCATGGCAGCAGACAGAATACAAGGAAGATTGAAAGGAAAATATCCCCCAGTGAGGGGTTTCTTATGCACCTGTATATAGTAAAGATATTTATTTAAAAGATGAGCAAAGTCACAGAATCGTTCAGGTTGGAAAAGACCTTTGAAATCAAGAAGTCCAGCCATTACCCCAGGACTGCCAAGTCCACAACTAAACTATGTCAATGAGAGCCTCATCTACACAGTTCTGAGCACTTCCAGGGACAGTGATTCCACCACTGCCCTGGGCAGTCTGTTCCAATGCCTGATTACCCTTTCAGTGAAGAAAGTTTTCCAAATATCCAGTCTAAACCTCGGGCACAGCTTGAGCCCATTTCCTCTTGTCCTGTCGCTTGTAACTTGGGAGTACTCAAACTACATTAGGAAAACCAAATACCTTCTTTAATCTTGCCAATATAGCAGAATAAAAGCTGTACTAAGTGACATTTGGTAACGTTAAACTTCTATTTTGCAAAATTGATTCATTTCTTAGAGAGTGACAAGGGTAGCCCGAGGATTTCTGGCAGATTTCATTTTGATGTACGTACGTTGCTCAGATGAGCAGTGGCTAACAAGGTGTTAATGAAAATCCATGTAGAAACAGAAAATTCTTTGGCACTATCAAGCCACTGAAAAACTTGTTACCATGCAGACTTGTGTTAAAGGTAAATTTGGCTTTTTGTTTTTTGGAAGAATAAATGACATGCAGACAAGAATATGAGAGAGAAAATGCAAATTCATGATGGGGCACGATTTGCCTGAAAGCAAAGATGTTTTCTGAATTAAGTCGAAATGAAGACACGAAGTGCAGAAAGAGCGTGGTCGTGTGGGGGCTTGCTTAGAGGCTGGGTGAGAGGCATGTTCTCGTGCCTGAATTCTGGTATGGGCTCCCTGATGTGAAAGCCGTGTCTGTATGGGGCACTCATGAAGGGTAAACCAGATTAACAAAGTATGCAAAAGACCATGCAGGTTAAAGTGGGTGGAAGACTTCTATGCATAAAGTGATCCTAAGAGATTACCTAAGATAGACTAGGACCATTTCTGAGGACAGCTGCACGGAAGTTTAATGTGGTTTAACTTCTGCATTGAAAGTCTTTGGTTTTACTTATTGCTTTATTTTTTTTTTTTGCATATATTTTATCCCATAGTGATTTGCAAAGAGATAGTTACCAGCAATAGGGAAAGAATAAGATGTGTTACCAAGAAACAGGGAATTTTAATGAAGCCTGGCTATCACCCTGGAGAAGGGTGGCCTTGGAGAAAGCAAAGGTTACGCTTGTTCCCCTGAGGGACCTCCAAATTAGTAATATAGATCCTGCACTTTCACAGGGATGCTGCACTTATCAAAGCAAATCAAAGCTCAGATGAGCCAGGGTTACATTTTTTCCCCACTCTTAAAAAAGAGGTGAGGTTCATTTTGTATGGAGCCATGCAAAAAATGCATCTGTAATAGCGAGTAACCAGAGTCTTCAATGTCTCTGGCTGGCATGAAAACTGAGAGTGGGCTGAGCCCATACAAGGCAGGCAGAGGTGATAAATGACACTTTGACCTATCTTCATCGTGGTCTTATTTGCAACATATACAGGTCTTCATGTTCCTATAAATACTACGTTTTAACTTGCCTGTTCTGTCATTTCCTTAAAATAATTCAGTGTCTTCCAAATTGTCCTACCCTTCATGTTTTTATTATTTAATTGAGTTGGGGCGCTGTCTGACGTCTGAGTTGCATGGGTCTGCCTTATGTGCGAGTTCATATTCTGTGATTTTTTTGGAGCTCTTTCTCAAGTCACTTTTATTACAGTAGGAAAAAAATTACTACTGAAGTAATGATGTTCCAATTCAGTGAGAGATCACATTTGTCTGCATTTAGTCTTATATAGTGACTGCATTTCTCCTTCCTTCCTCTTCCCCGCGAGCAGATGTTCTAATGATTAAAATAGTCTATTAGTGATACTTTTATTAGTGTATCAGTAGCAATTCTGATTATTAGCCATATTAAAAACAATGACTGGCATTTGTTTATCTGTGACTGTTTATCATTATCGTTTCTAATAATACAGTAGACATCCTTCAATGTCACAGAATGAGATTATTCTAGAAAAGCCAGTAAGCTCAGACTGCAGAACTACAGAGGCAAACAAATCCACATGCCCTGCCATGTATAATGTTTCAAGCTGCCTCATTTATGAGGTAAGACTCATTAACTGGGCAATGTACGGTAGCTTTCTCTTTAATTACACAGTTTTATTATACAGTGGAATTATTTTTCAGAATGCAACTGTTTTCACAGACTGACCTTTTATTATGAGAAGTTTCTGTCTAATGAAGAGAGGTAATTACAGCACAAAACTGACTTTTGACATACAGAAAGCTATTGTTACCAGGACTTTCCTAGTGCAGAATGTTATTTAAAAGAGAACTTAATTTACATATTTTAAAAATAATAGAGTTTGCATATAAGTAGCAGTGATGTTGAGAGACAAGCTAAGAAAAGCAGCACTTGGAACCATCTTCAGATTGCTCTGTAGTTCCCACCGTAGATTGTGTAGTATATGTTGCACCTGTCAGAAGGGGTTTATGGTAGCAAAATGAATGTTTGGAGAGGAGTCACTTTCTGACCTTCCGAACAGTTTCTTCCTTTGTTGTCTCCTTATTAGGATGTGTGACCACTTTCCACCCAGCACAGAGGTCAGCCTTGACCTTTGTATTCCTAAATACGAGAGAGAATTTTGCTTGAAATCTGAAGCATAATAATTGTGAGGGGCATTTGTTCTGACCACCACATCGAAGAGCTCACTCAGCAGGATTTAAGTGTGATAAATGCCCTTGCCCCAGGTGGCTGATTTTTGCAGTAGAATTAAGTGTGGTGGTAAGAGTTTGCAGTAGAGTTCGCTAGTTGTTCCAGCTCTGAATCCTTTTGCTGTACTTTGTAAGCATTGCTCTCTGACAGAGGTGTCTCATTAAAGTAAGAAATCTATAAGATTTGGAATATTTAAATTATTTCATTTACTTAAATAGGCTATTTGGGTGTGCGTTTCCCACACTGAGAGCCTG
The DNA here is from genome assembly GCA_024733675.1 of Psilopsiagon aymara. Classification (NCBI taxonomy): domain Eukaryota; kingdom Metazoa; phylum Chordata; class Aves; order Psittaciformes; family Psittacidae; genus Psilopsiagon; species Psilopsiagon aymara. The sequence continues at coordinate 18,075 of JANRGW010011480.1, read as the reverse complement.
AACTTCTTTAAGTTCAAACTGGAGAAGAGCCTAATATCATTCCATGCTAGGAACGAGGACAGGAGTTTTACAGGAAGTAATCATTCTCACCACCACCCCCACCTAAACCGCTTTTATTTCCTTTTTTAAAACATCAGAAGGAGCAGATTTTGTTTGCAGTGTGTTTATAAAGGGAAAACATGGTGAAAGGTTGCGCAGAAGATTTGGTATTGCAGTCTCAGTAGCTATCTTCAGAGCTTTCTTCAGGATCTGTGCCCCTTAGGAGCTTTCTCACTCTGGGTGGAAAACAAAACACTGTGATTGTCTGTTCCCACAATGTGAACAGGAAACAGTTGAAGTAATATTCAGGATGCAGGTAGCAGGTAGTACGTGGTCTCCCAGACAGTTGCAGAAGTAGTTTGTTAAATGCAAATACAACTTCTGATACAAATTGGAGATGTTTTGGTGTGGGTTTTTTTTTCTTGTTGTTATCCCACAAGTATAAAAACGTAGCTCAATTTAGTGACTCAGTTTAGTGACTTTTTTCAGTACATTCTAGTATACACCCATGCATTTTTGGTGCAAAAGTTGTTAAACTTTTTTCCAAGAGCAGTTCAGTGCATGTGTTTAAAAGAAATGCATACCCAAAGTCAACAGAAACTGCATGCAGTGTAATCCAACAAAGACTCTATCTGCCTTCACTTCCTGCCTTTCTTATTTTTCGCAACTTTGTGTGTATGGTGAGAAGGAGAGAAAAGTAAACCAAATCCTTTTATTACCTGTTCCTACTCAAGAAGCTTCTATTTGTTAAGTATTTGCAGGGTTTGATCATATCGTGGTGTATATTCTTGTTCTTGATATCTTCACCTAAAGAAACAGGAATGTGAGTGCAAAAAAGACCCCCGTGGTGCTTCTGTATATCTTAAGTCCAAATAATGTTTATAGCCAAGTTACAAACTTGGGCAAATGGGCTTCTTAGACTGCCCATATTGTGCTGATAATGATGGTCCTGTTACCAATTCTTAGTGCAGTTTCTTTGTGGTTAAGGTTGTGTTTCATGATGTTGAGAGAAAAGTTGACATTCTAGTTCTTAAAGTGTTGCTATGCTGTGACATTTTACTCTTCTAAATGATATTTTTCTTCAACTGAAGATATTATGGTTATTCTCAAGTATAAACATTCCCAGTTGTTCTTAAAACTCTGAGAGGCTTTGCATTTGGTAATTAAATGAACTGCTTGAGTTAGTATTGTGCTTTTCAGGCTTTCACATTTAATTAACATTCAAGTAGAAATTATGAACAATTTATATCTGCCAGGAAAAGACAAGACGTAACAAATTGTCTCCGTGCAGATGTGAAATTGAGGCAACCTTAGAGAGACTAAAGAAACTGGAGCGTGATCTGAGCTTTAAGGAGCAGGAGCTAAAGGAACGGGAGCGGCGTTTGAGGATGTGGGAGCAGAAGTTAACCGAACAGTCCAACACTCCTGTAAGTATATGTTAATTCAGCCTTTCATCTTACTTCAGCAAGTATTTGTAGCTTCATCTATGTGTATGTGCATCGATGTGTGTCTAAAGACACACCAAAGAAATAGTTCCCCTGTTTTCTTAGTCGTTCCTTCTGGCCAGTTAAAGTCTTATTTTATTACATCACTGCAAATTACTATATTATTTTTTAAAAAATTGGCTAATCCATCAGATATCAGATGTTGCTGATAGTTGTATGGTGCCATGGGCACTTAAGTAGTTTCCCATTGATTTAATTACAGTTCTCAGCTTTAAAAGTTGATTGCACTCAGTAGATTCATTTTGCAGCTAGAAAGTTGTTGACTTTAATGGATGCAGGATTTGGTCTTAAATGTAAGAATCTTTGGGGGTTTTTTTCTCAAGAAGAAGGTTTGAAAGACCTATGTCAATTTTTTAAATTCTCTTCTTTTTCTTTGAGAAGAAGTAAGTTTTCATTCTGGGAAAGAGGGAGTCAAAATTTGAAGTGTTAATTTAGGGCTTTGTCCATAACTTGTACTGGCCAGTTACTGGCTGTTAGGATTGCCACATTTCTTATAATAAATTGGAACAAAAACCTTTCTTGGATTATCTTGAATTTCTTTTTGACATGTGATGCTCTTAAATACTGATTGGCAGAGGGAGGACCACAGGGTTGGTGCATGGCTAGACATGTTACAACAGAATTGTTGTTAAGAAAAAATACTGCATTACTTACTTGTTTTTAAAGCACTAGCCAAAACAAGTACCAAATTGAGATTGCAGCAGCACATGATTTTTCCTGTGCACAATTTTATCCTACTTACAGGCTTGATTCCAGGCAGACCCATTTATATACAACTTGTTTTCAAGGCATAGCTTATTACTGTTGTTTGAATGAAGTTGCATTCCTGTTCCAACTGTGAACATGCAGTAATGAAATCATGAAGAATTAACATTTTCCTATGTGCAGAGACTGTATGTTCTCAGTAGATATCTATACGCCTGCTTTAACGCTTGCAAACTTCCAGTAACTGAGCTGTGGGCCATCATCTATCCTGAGCACAGCATGAGACACAGCCTTAATGAGCAAATCTTTTCACAGGCAAGGCCCTAGGGTTTTTTATGCTGTACTTGCTTATGACTTCTACTTTTCACTTAGAGCTGGCATTGCTGAAAGAATAAAGCACTGTGCTGCAGCCTGTTGTGCTAAGCATGAGCTATCTTTCTGCATAACATTAACACAACTCTCCTATTGCATTTAAGTGCAATTTCTTCCAATAGAGAAATATAGTTGGTTGTTGTTTTTTTTTTTTTTCCCATAGATCTTTATCGAACTGTTACATGGAACGGCTTTTAAAAAGCCCTTTTGTTGAAAAAAATTGGCATAGTAGCAAAAATTGGCTTGTTCAAGCAGGGTTGGGTTCTTTTATTCATAGCAAATAAAGTTCTGCATGGCAGTGGTTACAAACACAACTAAACTATGTTTTAAATTCGTAGCTGTAAACCATTTGCGAAATGTTGAGCATTCTGTTTGCAAGCTGTAATCCTTGGAGTCAAGTGTCTCCCTCCATCCCTTGGTTCAGGGTATGTCCGCTCAGCAGTATACAACTGGAGGATTGCAACAGAGAGGTGCACTTCTCAATTTTAAGCTACGTTTGCTGTAAAAACAGTAGCAAAGATAGGGCAACCAGAGCCAATAACACAGCTTAGGGTGCCCACTAGGCTTATACCAGGTTCTTAGCCAGCACTAGGCCTTGCTATATCTTAGCTGGTACTGTCATCTTAATTTTGCTCTGCAGTAAAGACCAGAGGCCAGTAAATACTATTAAAGTGGTGTGCAGGAGAAGAAACTTGAACTAAGTGAAAGGAGAACAGGGAAGCTGTATCTGGCACTTGATTCTCCAGTGTTCTCTAGGGTTGGTAGAAGCTTCATCCTGTCATTCTCCATAGTAGGTGGCTGTAAGTGGAAGGCTGCTCCTGCCCCATAGAATAAAGTATAGCTTTTTACACATGTTAGCATGAAAGAAGTATGAGATTAATCTTTATAAACACTTCTGTGAAAGTAGTATTTCTCCTTGCTCTTGTTTTGAACCTATTTCTTCTGTCTTATAAAGCAGACACCTTTGAGTCTGATCTCTGCAGATTCCCTTTGTGCAGATCTCCAAGAGCATCTTGCACAAGGGAATCTGGAGCCTTTGGAGGAGCAGAATATGTCCACATCTGCAGTGAAATGAGAGACTTCTTTTGAAAGAGAACCTGTCTTTCAGAAGCTAATACTTAGAGGAAGGCAGTGAGCAAGGCATGAAAGACAGATGTTTATCTGTGGTGACCTACACCTGCAGGTTGTCATTTATAAGAACAGTGGCTTATACAGAGATTGGGGGACCCAGCCATCTATAAAAGTCTCTTCAGGACAGTTATTGTGAACTGCAGTATCACTGCAATACCAGGCTGGTCCTGTCACAGAGAGATCCTAAGTTCTCCAGATTACGAGGTGGCAAAATATGGAGGAAGTAAGGTGACTGTAACTCACAAAATGGGCCAGACTTACGGCTCTTTCACAGCATACCCACTGCCAGGCATTGCACAAACACTGACCCAGAAATGTATTTTAGCAGAAGGCTGTTGTTCAGCTTTGTTCATCATCAGGGGATTCTCTTCTGTGGATATAAAGTGACTGAAACTCTAAAGTCATGGAGGAACTACCTGGCACTGAATGGTGTGTGCTGGGCGTCTCGTGGCTAGGTCTTGCTTTTAAAGTACTTCTCTTTATCAGTAGGAGCTTTAGGTTCCCTTGATCCAGGTGTAATCCTTGATCTGGTGATGGTGTAATTGTTTCTCCTGTACAGAAGCTTAGCCATAGGATGTACCCCCTCTCCCCAACTTCTTAATTTTATTTTCGTTTCTTAAACCACGATCACTGATTTTTGTTAAGCACAACACAAATAGAAAGCCTATGTAAGCAGGAAGAATTTGAGAGGAACAAAAGACACATTTTGTCCCTTCTAATGATTGTCAGTTTGTCAGTGTAAGTGGTTTTGCCAAGAAATGGGCACTCTTTGGTTAGCATGGCCATGAAGTCTTGTTACAGGCTAGGGCATCACCATGGTGACCCCTGTAGACTGTTGTGACAAACTGCCATTTGCTCTTTGGTCAGTTTTCTGGTTAGGTTAACAAATATATGGAGTGAATTTTGGACAGGTGATTTTGCAAACAGCTTTGGAAAGAAAGGCCAGTTCAGGGGTTCACACACAGCTCCTTTGCTGCTGGTTTAGGAGGGAGTTTAGGATGAAACTCACAAGTTTTTACTCCCTGTGCACAACAGGCAAGCATGTCACAGAGATTACTAGCCCAGGCACTCTGAAGCGGCATTAATCGTTATTTAACTGGAGAGGACACATTTCGTTTGTTATTACAAACAGGCTGAGTCAGGAAAATGTTGTTATCTGTGAAGATTAAATCAGTAGAGATTTAACATAATACACAACCGTATGGTAGATGTCTGTTGATACACTAAAATAGAATGAAAATGCAGCCAAGCTGAAGAAGCTGATAAGCTGACCAAACAGCCCCTCTTCCCCTGCCTGGTCCTCCCCGGGACAGCTTCCAGAAGCAAGGTGCTGGTGTGGGCTGGAGGCCAGTTCCTGTATGTCCTTTGCATTGGTGAGAGGCTCGTTTCTGATTGCGGCTGTTGCAGGGTGACCCCATCCTCTCCTTTTGAGCATATGCTCAAAACCAGTCTTTGCACAAATAATACTGCTGCTGTTACTTCTGATATTTAGAGGGCTGCTACTTCTGCACCAAACTGTGGGAGCTTGTTTGGGTTTTCTGATCTTAACGTGATTTATTCTTCAATCCTGAAAGGTTCAATTAAGCAACTTACTGACTTCTGTTGTACCCACATTGCCTTGGGAGCCAGTCCGCCTGGCTGGGAAATGCCACATTCTGTTTTACACTGTACAAAATGAAGGATTAAAGAGTTTGAACCTTCTTTTGTCATGAAAGCTCTGCTACCTGTGGTTCTTGCCATGCGACTCAGTGATTTTGCACTTTAGTTTAAGAACAATGACCCCAGAATGAAGCTATCTGGTTTAATGAATTCTGACTTGATCTCCATGTTTAGATTCACTAATTTTGTGCTTTCTGTTGATTGCCAACTAATCTGGTGGTGTCTTTTCCCTCGATTTTTAAATTGGTTCTAACTTTCACTTTTGCTCTGTCCTTTCCTCCTTTAAATAGTTTTTCTTACCTCTTGCTGCAAGAATGTCTGAGGAGTCTTACTTTGAATCTAAAACAGAGGAGTCAAACAGTGCAGAGATGTCATGTCAGATCACATCAACAAGTAACGGGGAGGTAGCTGGCATGAACCCAAGTCTGAAGGCCTTGATGATGACGGGCTTTGGGGATATCTTCTCTCTGAACAAAGCAGGATCTGTCCTGCATTCTGGAATGCAGATAAACATGCAAGCCAAAAAGAATTCTTCTAAAACCACCTCTATGAGAAAAGGAAAGAAAATCAACATGGCTTTGGGTTTCAGTGAATTCGACTGGTCAGATGATGATGATGATGATGATTATTTTGATGACACAGATGATAGCAGCGAATGAAATCAGTTATAGAATTAACCCTGAAATCAGTTTTAGCAAAGCAAAACAATAAAGTTTTAGAACAAGAATCCTGTCAGTTTGGTCTGTTTAAATCCTGTAAAAGAAGAAAAAAAAATATGAGACATTTTCCCGGCTGAGCATGTTTGTGTGTAGAAAGACATGTTGTTTTTGTTTAGATTGTGCTGACTTATTTCTGCTTTGATTAAATTTGGAACTAAACTTCCCAAATTAATTGAGATTATTATTATTTTAAGAGCCATGATTATAATTCTTGATGCCTGATTACAGAAACTGTGGCTTGATAAACTTAAGATCTGAAAACATTGGGGGAAACTTCAATGCCTTTAATGCCATTAATGTACTTCATATTTTTCTTTTGTGTTTTTTGTCATTTCCCTTACTCCTTTAATTGTCAATCCTATGAATATACTTGTACTTCCAAATTTGCTATTCTCTACCATCCATTCTTTCTCACTGTTGCAGTGAAGGGGTTTGCTGTGTTTCTAATTTAAAGAAGTTTTTCAAGGCCTCATTGTGGGAAATCACAAATATATTTGTAGGAAGAGAGAAGCTTGGTTGGGGGGAAGAGAGGGGTTACGTAAATACACAGTTTAAAAACTGAATAGCAGCAGAATTCAGGTAGTCCCTATTTGTAGGTGATTTGTATAAATGTTCTTTTTTCTCCTCACTGGTATGTGCATGTGTATATAATTCACTCTAGCAAAGAGAACTGCAATCAGACCTATGCATCTATTATCAGATATTGTGATCTAGAAGGTAATTTTCAGTTATGTTGATGTAAATCCAGGAAGCCTCATTAACTTTGATGGACTTATTCTTGTACCTAAGAGTAAAAATCAGTGTTAGCAAATTATGATTCTGTCGCATCTCCTAAAGAGCGTGCACTACCCTTATGAAAGAACAAAGATGAGCCACAGTGACATTTCAGCTTGGGCCTTACCACTTTGGCTTGTGTGGCATTCTCACATGTGAGGGCAGTAACGTGAGGGACATTTACTAGGCTCTGTGTTCCTGGTTTTTGCAGCTAAATCACTTTCAAAGTACTGCCACTGCTGTTATGACTTACTATGAAACTCGATGTGTAACAATCTGCTGGCAATAATTGCCTGCCAGGCACTTAATGTTGAGAGCAGTCAGTATGCTTCTCTTGATGACTCCGTTAGTGATAATGCAGAAGGTGGGAGGGAAAACCAGCGCAGACACAAATGCAGGTTAGAAAGGAAGATGTTGTTGTAAAACATTTGCCCAAGGAAGAAGGGCAGCATTTCAAAAGAAAAACTAGTTCAGTTGTAGTGGGAATAAGACATCAAAATTCTGTTCTCAATTACTGGAGGGGTTTCTTTTATGAAAACTTCAGGTTTTGAGTGGCTTCTTTAATTACAGGCTTGCGTGTTGCACAGCTCTAACCTACATATTATGGTGAGTGTTTTTGTAGATAGCTTAGAGAAAAATGGATACATTAGATAACAGCAGGCCTGAAATCATTACATGTTCACTCAACAAAAGAGAAAGTTCTTTAGAGGAGTTTATCTAGAGTGACAAGTGGACATCTCTTTGGGTTGTGAGAGTCGATTTATTCTTAAGCATCAGCACTGGTCTGGTAACCTGCGAGGCAGTCAGTGCTGTGCTTTGAGCTAGCCTTCTCCACTCAGTTCACACAGGATTAGACCCTCCAAGATGCTTCATTTCTATAGGATGTCATTCCACATTCCACCTTCTTCCTAACAGTGGCAGATCCATTGGCTTTAAGTTAACCCTGTTGTATCAGGAAGCTTTTCTCATGGCAGAATTGTAATGTAAATGATGCAAGAAGTTTACAGAGTATCTCAAAGAGAAACTTCCTCCTTTGGCACAGGTAGCGATGACTTCTTAGGTCCATTAAAGCAACCTGATTCTAGGGAGAAAAAGGGACTAAGGGACAAATAATGGTAATAAGGTGGAAATAAGAGCAAATAAGCTTTATTCCAGTGCAGTTTTATACTGTTTTTGTAAGTCTATATCTGCTAATGGTAGCACCCACAGCAATGATACTATTTTTGTATATAAGCAGCAAAATTTGATGGCTTTCTGTAATCTAATAGGTGCACTTTAGATCTTAAGATGTGTGTCATTGTGCATAAATTACCACTGTAGGGTCGTACATCTTTAACTGAAAATGAAATGTGGTTCATCACATTTAGTAGACAAAAGAAAAAGCAACAAAAAATCTGTCCCTAGCACTGATATTTTGTACTTTTTCAGCATCTGACAGTCTCGGAGCACTTCATGCACATTTATATTTGCATGGGTTTGTAAATCCACCCCCTCACTCTTTACCGAAGTAAAAAATAGTCCCTAAGTAGTATGACAGAGGGTTTCTTAGTTGCAAAATCACTATCACAGTTGCAAGATTTAAGTCTGTCTTCAAGGTTTTGTGCTTATCCAGGAGTGTAATTTATTTCAGCAAAATACCAGAATTTGGGAGCATGCTGACAGGAATTCCTGACATTTACTTAGTTCCAGTATATTCTAATGAAACGATGGATTTCCCACACACCCCCCCCCCTCCTTTATTTCCCCAAAGAGCTTAATTTGCTTTGACAAATAATGTATTAAGGAAAAATTTGAACTTTTGTAAAACTTAACCTCTGTGTTCAAAGAAGCAAAGGTCTCTGAAAAGGTGATAACACAACAGACTCTTCTGATGCAGTTCCCTTGAAGACGCTGTTATAATTACTGTATTGGCTAGGCTTACTAAAAAGAATAGTGGTATTAATTGCATTTTTACTTTCCTGTGATGACTTTCCTACCGGATGTCTCCAGTTTACAAGCCAAAAATCATAAATGAGTATCAAGCTGTGTTGTTTCTGCTTCTGATATGCTTCTCACTAGATAAAGGTTTTGAAAGTTGCTGGTGGGCAAGTATGTTGGTTGGAGAAGGTCAGAATATTTCATCTTTTATGCCTGATTTTGCTCTGCAGTGCAGCCCAATCTGTCTTCTACCTGTATTATCACCAGGCTATATAGATGTCCACAGCAGTCCACAGTCAGATAGTGTGTCAGCTTATCTGAGCTGTGAGCAAAGCCATCAGAAGCCTTCCCATTCTTCGTACCCCTCTCAGCACCCCACCAAGCCTTTTCGATCCTGGTTTTTCTCTGCCTTCCATAAAGCTCTGAGGGTATCTGCCGTAAAATGATGTTGCTGCATTTGACAGAAGGGAAAGGTAAGAACAAGAGGCCTGAACTTCTTGGTTTTACTGTACAGGACAGTTGCAATTCCAGCGTTGGCTTAGATGGGTAAATAGCCCAAAAGAAGAATGGTGATCAGCTTTTCGCTAGCTTAAAGATAGGGGGTGAGCTTGGGATCAAGACAGGGTGTCCAACTCCTGACTCCCTTTCTTGTCCTTCAGCAAAAAATGGAAGGGGAAATTAATGGAGGAAAATCTTTAGATCTGACAATCACAGGACTAATTCCTTGGAGTAGCAAGTGTCCCAAGGTACCGTGTATAGGTGTGCTGCAGCCCAGCCCATTGTGTGCTGCCTGATAGGAAGGGCTTTTGGGAAGTGAGGCGTGGCACAGCTCCTTGTCACAGTCGTTTGTTTATTGTTCCAGTGGTTTTGTTAGATGTTGAGTCCCTTTCCTTCTGGGTTTTAAAGTGGTTATTCTGTGTTAAATATTTGCAATAACGATTTATATTGCTATCAGCAGTAGCAGTAAATCCATACTGTGCATGTCGCTGTTCAGTATTCAGCAGTGTGACTGTGTGTCTTTAGAACACCGTTCCTTTTTCTGTAATCAGGCAGCTTTTACAGGTTTTTAATAAGACCTCTACCTTGACAGAGGTTTTGACTACAGTCCTAGGTAGAACATTTGGATAGAAAAATAAGCTCATTTAGTAATTTTCACAGCCCTTAAAATGCACTGGTAGGAGCCTGGGGGAGAAACCTTTCCCTTTTCCCCCGGACTTTGACTTAGTGTACACTGTAAAATCTGCACAGAGATTTCTGATGTGTGAAGATTTAATTCTAAAACTGTAGAACCAACAACTTTCTTTGAACATTTTATATTGTGTGCTGAATATTCATATGCCTTTTAAAGTCAGATATAGTCCACTGCATTTCTTGCTTTTGCACTACCAAAGAAGTTTTGTACTGAGTAGTAGGAGTCAATGCTACTTACACTTCAAGTGTGAACCGATGAGATTTGAATAGAAAATATTTTCACAGTGTTAGAAAACTTCATTTTCCCTTCTGAAAAACCAAAGCTGAGCGCAATGCCTGTGCCAAAACTCTTGTGCTGTAAACTGAATATATCATTTGTGTGGAACATGTGATGTTACACTTCTGTGTGGTAAAACCTTGCAGCGTCAGTTATTCTCTTTATTGCACTTGACATATGATGTCTTGTTTTATTCACACTGTGGATTTGATTTTCCAGTGTAAAACCAAAGCAAACAAACAGAAAGAAATCATGCAATGTATTCAATTTCCTCAATTGGTGTCATGAACTTTCTTTTGATGTGAACTTTTTCCTTTGCTTCATTTTGTTCCAAACTTCTATTTTGCAATAAACATTTTGACAGTAAATTTTATGCATCTGTGTCCCTGTGTAAAATGCTGGTGTTTCAAGACGTTCCTTATTGTCTGCTGGTTTAGGTCACTTTTTATATTACTGACTGTGTGGTACTTCTTTATTCTTCCATCTTTTAAAAAAAATACTGAAATAATACAAAACTGGTTACATTTAAACATCGTAAAACCTGCAATACTGCCGTATGCGACTAAAAATGCAGTATTTGACTTCTTCAGTAAATGATTAAGTTGTACAATTATTGCGCCAGGCTCCTCCCCCAGCACCAGCCAGTTTGACTATAAGTACCTGTAACAGGCACGACCTGTTGCCTTCCTAAGGAGGTTTACGATTGCCACCTTTCCTCCCTTGAGCTCAGGTGTTGCCACAAGCAGTACTTCTGCCCCACAGTGTCCTAACCAGGCTATGGGTAGCTGTTAACATAGGAAATGTGTGACTTAAGAGCAGGTAGGTCAAGAAGATTGGCTGGTAGTGTAGTAGAGAGAAGAAGTCTGGAAGGTCTCTGTTTTTTTCCTGGCAGTCACATCTTCCTTTGTGCCACATCCCCTGATGCCTTTGGCTCTGCCCCCTTTGGGGAAGCAGTGAGCAAAGGATGGGTTTGAGGGTCCACTTAGTCCTCCTCACAGAGGTGGCTTCAGCTGGTCCCATGGATTGTGCCCAGCACGGCTTGGATGAGTCCTTGAAGCGGGGCGGGTAGCAAAATGTCGTAGATACTGAAGCAGACCAAGGGGTAGCAGGCAGTCGCAGGTCCTTCAATGGGAGCTTCAAGGGAATGACTTAAAGGAAGTTTTACAGCAGTGGCTGGAAGTTGTGAGTGGATTACACTGTACGCTGGTCTCCTGCCTGGAGAGCCAGGGAGGTGCTCAGGCACATGAGGGCAGCTCTGCCCTGGGCTCAGTGCTCAGCTAGAGGCAGGTAGGGGTGAGTGCCTGCCTGGGAAAATGCCTGGCTGGGGAGGGGGGAAACTGGAGAGCTCGTGATGTCTCTGGAGCAGGTAACAAAGCCTTGGGGGCTGGTGAGTAACTGAGCCGATTCTTTTGTAAGTCAATGTTCTGTACATTGAATAAGCTTGCAACAACATCATGGTATTGAGCCTTTGGGAGACACTGACAGTCCAAATACATACATGCCAGTTAATGTTAACCCTTTAGCCAGATAGAAATGCCAAGGTGATGCTTGGGATGCTCTATGCTTGAATGAGTAAACAGCAATCAGTATAGCAGTGACATCTTCTCTGTGTCAGTTTTCCAGTCATCCCAGAACTTCACTTAGCGCAGCCATGCTCCTGCACCTCCTTCATGGTTTTCTTGTGCTTCAAGAGCTAACACCATCCTGCATACAACAAAGCGTGCCCTGTGCGGGCTACAGCACTGGAGGAGGCTTGAAAGTGCTGCACTGCCCCAGCCCCAGGGAAGCAGTTGTGAAGCACTGCCAGAAACCAAGAGACTTGTTTGCACATTAAAACTGGCCACAGCAGCCTGACTCCAAATTCTGCTTCACTGCTGCCAAGTGGCAGTTTTCCTTCCTCTTCCAGAGAATACCCATCTTTTGGGACAGTCTTAATCACAGCATTATTTTCATTGCCATAGCAAAAGCCTTCCCATAGGGCATGAACCAAGAGGAAAGGCAGGTAGAGAGTCCTTTGCCATCTTCTGCGTCCTAACTTGTTTCTATCAGAGATCTACTGATAATTTTACCTACATAAAGTGATAGGTTTAATTTATCATGGCCATCGTGCTGTTGGAGCCAGCCAACCAGCCAGTGTGAATCCAGGGGTTTAGTATGTCAGTATGAGAGTTGCAGCCTAAAGTCCTGCCATTTGCAGGGGAAAAGGAACTTCATAAAATCGGACACCAGAGTAAAATTTGGGTGAAGGGGGAGAAAAATGGTCAGATGGTTTTCTTTTCAATTCATATCTCTCACGCAGTTGCTGCCCTCCTTTGATATTTGTGCATGGACCGAGGAAGATGTGGTGAGTATTTTGTGTTAATGTGACCAGCATTGCGCTGCCAGAGCTTTCTAACAAATGACAGTGGGTATGAAGGGAGGGAAGGCCGGATCGGAACATCTATGTGAGCATTCAGTGCTGTCTATTTGGTGAACTTGTGCCACAGAAAGGCTTTAAAATGGCCATCAGTAAATTAAGAACTCAAACGAGCTCCATGAAACAGCCGCATTCTCCAGTGTCCAGAATTAATGGGAGCTGTCAGCAGCCAGGAGGGCATTCCTGAGTGGTCATTTAAGGAATGTGGAAGTGCCTGAAGACCTGTATATGCAAGACCTGTCCTAGACAGGACAAAATCGGTTTGAAGGTTTTATCCCACTGTGTGTCACCAGGATTGCAATTAACTGAAAGTTAAAGGGATTTTAAGGTGTGGGATATCTATTTCTTATAAAATAATGGCATTAAGTCTTTTTTACCTTTTTATTCAGTTAAAAGGCTTAAACAAGAAACATGAATGACTTATCTCCAGCACAGTGATGTGTCATAGTGATTTAATCTCCCATCTAGCACCCTCCTCCTGTGCTGTGCATCACGGGGTTGTTTAGCTCACATTTACTGAAGGGCTGTGTGGAAAGCCAGTGCAAAAGCCATAATAGCCCTGGCTCCTTAACTTCAGCCCCTTTGGCATGTGACAGATCACTAAGCTGCTGTTTCAGTCGTTTCTGTTGTTCTTCATAATGATAAGCTGAGGAAGGTGGCTGCAAAATAGAAGCAGTTTTTAAAAGCTGAGTAAAAGCAATCACTTGAATTGGCGGATCTGGAGTCTTTTAACCCAAAGGTAGAAATACTTAAAACTTTTGTTTTAAAAAAGAGTGATCACTTGTGAGCTCCAGATGACTGTAATGCACCATCTCGATAATGTCAACTTCAAGACTGATTCCTCTTTTTTGCAGTTTTTCTGGATGCAACAACTTACAAGGAAAGGTAAAAGTGCCTTCATATTCACATGTATGGATATACATACATTTGATTATCTTTTTCTCCCTCCAGTAAAGCACCCTATGGATTTCTGAATAACCTCTCTTATCTTAAGGAGATGCTTCTGGTGAAATGAGTGTATATGCTAGCTTGTTTAAGGAACATCATATCACTGGGAAGCGATTGCTTCTTCTAGAAGAAGAGGATTTAAAGGACATGGGAATTGTTTCCAGAGGACACATCATCCATTTAAAGGTACTTAACAGCATATGTTGAATGTTGCAGTAAGTTATAATGTGAATATTAAGAAAGGAGTCTATGGGGTTTTGGTAGCATTAACAACAAAGAAAGTTATAAGTCTAAATAGAGAACATATGTGGCATAAAAAAAGCAGTTACAGGTTCATATGGATCTAGAACCCGAAGCAACCGGAGTGTTTAATGGGGTGTGAAAATGTACTGTGGTCTTCACACTCCTCCGCAGTTCTTGGTTATCTTGTGCGCTGGATCATCAGTACTGCTGAAGAGTTGCCTAGGAGGGCTGTTCCCCTGGCAGAAAGCTTTGGGTATCTTCAGAGAGAGTTCTCCCCAAAGATTTCTCTTTAGCTAAGGGAGGAGCAGGTTTGAGAGCAGTTATTTGAACTGAAATCTCCAAACTTCCCAACTTTCACAACTCATCTGTAGCTTAAAACATGCTTTGACTAACAAAACAACTTTAAGGCTTGTTGACAGCCAGGTTGCTTTCCTCTTAAAGCTTTCATGGTGTTTCAAATATCTGATGTTTGTAATGAGTTAAGAACATCATGGTCTGGAGAATGGAATCACAACAGTAGTGATAGTATTAATAGTGTAGCCACAGGAGAGTTCAGTTTCCTGGCTGACAGCTTTGGAAAAGGATTTCTCTAAAAGCAGCATCTATAATTCTGTTGGGTCTCAATGATTTTATGCCACGATTTACTAGTAAGAGATGCTTGTATCCTAATTGCTAGTCCTGCAAATTTAGCTTCATAAGTCACACAGATTTATTCCCCTTTTTCTCGTCAGCCATTTTTTTCCATGCCACACAGCATTACTGATATGTTTAATTTACATTTCCTACAGGGAAAATTATTGAAACTTAATAAAGTCAATAATGCCCAAAATGAAAGATTTCAGCTTCCTGGGTTGATTGAGCGTAAATGAAAGCAAGCAAAACAATCCCCAAAATCTCTTTCTCTGATTAAGCGCATCTGATTCTGAATGTGAAATGGGGCCAATCTACCACAACAGTTTCCAGAACACTGCTGTATTTTAAACTCTTTAACACATGCCCTAATGTGTCCACAATAGAAAGCACAGTGCACGGGGAGCTATGCTGGTTTTCGTGCTGGTATTTGCAGTATGAGGTACTGAATAACTCTCATCTGATTTTGTTGTTTTCTTTTTTCCTTAGACTGCCATTGAGAAGTTAACCCATGACTACCTAAATCTGTTCCATTTTCCACCATTAATTAAGGCAAGTCTCACTGTTTATATAAGAAGTGCTTCTCGTGTTGGTATGAATATTTTATTGTTCTCATGTCTCAACTTCCCTACCATTCATGGGAGGGTGAAGCAGCAGTTCCTGCAGAGGCTTGTGATAAATGTGGAGGGTCAACAGCAGTGATGGGTCACATTGGAACAAGTAATAGGATTATAAAAGTTGTTTTCAAGGATGCTCTAAGATTTTATCATGGAACTGGTAGTATTAAATTAAAAGGCTTAAAGGTTGCAATTTCTTTGCTATTATTAATCAGAAATAACTCTTAAGAGCCATTCCTCTGACTAGTGCCACCAACTGCTCACCACTGAAGAACTGCAGAACCCTGGCCCAGAATAAGCACATCATTCCTCAGTTTGCTAATGTTGCAGGAGAGAGGGATGATTTGTAATGTCTGGTCACCCTTGTGTTAACCTGTTGGTTTTCTTTTATCAGTAACATGAGCCGTACAAAAGGGAGGAGAGAGTGTTTGGGAACCTCAGGGTTGCCAGAGCAGATAGTTGCCTGATTTAATCTGGTGAGCTAATCAATCAGTTCTAGACCCTGAAGTAGCTTTTTGAGTCATATTTTATTGTACATCTATAGAGTGAATTCCACTTAGAGTGAATTTGCATACAGTGAAACTGTTCCCCAAAGGGATAAATGAACGTCAGGGCTTTGCTGCTGTGCCGTGCTGGCTGTCATTCCAGTGGCAGTGGCTGCCACGACGTTGACAGCAGCACCATGCTGCACTTAAGTGGCTTAACCAAGAGCAGAAATCATGCAGCATCACCCAGGTGCCTTCCACTGCGCGTTGTAAACCCATGCAGAACTCTTGGAGCAGTGCGACCAGGGCGGAGTGATGGCTCCTTCCCGCTGCTTGCCAGGCTTGCAACATCTGAAAGGCAAATCCTTTCTGCCACCAAAGGCTTTTCTCCCATCTCTCAAGGTGTTGTGGTAGATGTGAAGTCTCACTTTGCCTCTTTTTGGCAGGATTCTGCAGGTGGAGCTGAGGAGAACATAGAGAAAGTAGTGAATCTTGAACTCGTTTTTGGTTATCACCTAAAGCCGGGAAGCGGTCCAAAGGTAAGCTGGGAGTGCTGGATCGGTTGGTTTGGTTAGCAGTCACTACCCAGAGGGTCTAGTATCTTCTGGACACAGAAAGGTAACTTGCTCTGAGAATCCTCTTGTTTCGGAAAGTATTGACAGAATGTCAAGGTGGAAACTGGGGCTACATCAGTGAAGAGAACTGCACCCCAGAGCAC
This sequence comes from Psilopsiagon aymara, assembly GCA_024733675.1. Taxonomy (NCBI): domain Eukaryota; kingdom Metazoa; phylum Chordata; class Aves; order Psittaciformes; family Psittacidae; genus Psilopsiagon; species Psilopsiagon aymara. The sequence continues at coordinate 1,729 of JANRGW010011480.1, read as the reverse complement.
GCAAGGAAGAAAAGAGCTCCACAGAAAGATTTAGTTTCCTTCTGAACAGTTTTAACAGTAATTTTTGTAATTTGGGCTCTCGCTTTGTTCCTTTTATCCCAACGGGTATGAAATAACAATCCATTTATGCAAAAAAAAAAACCATTCACACATCAGCAGTGGCGTACACCTGATGTTAGTGGGCAGACTTCTGTCTCAGCAGAAAGGTGCTATCTTTTCATGCAACCAAGAGGAGTCTGGAAAACCCGGGGGGTGTGTGGCTGCTGGCTGGGGAGGACGGGACTGGTCCTGGTGGTGACTGTGTTCACTCCTGGTTCTGGGGAAGGAGGGAGGGGTAGGTGCAGCACATTGCAGACGGCAAAACTACTGTGCAGTGGCTGGTCAAAGGCATTTACCAGCATGTCACATCCTAATCAAACCTCAGCTCCAAGCCGAGCCGGTTCAAGGATCTCTCGTTATGCCCTGTGTAATGGGAGCATTGACGACTCCAGGTGTTCCAGCAAAGCCTTTCCACCACGTTGTCCTTTCTTGAGAGTGAGGTTTGTCCCATGCTTTTTGTTTTCTTTATCCAGCCTGCCGTGGACTCCGAGTTCAAGGGTTTTAGAATTAATCATCCACGTGGAAATGGTGCGCAAAGCATTTCTGAGTTAGAGTCAGGGGTTGTGACAGCAGGATTTGTTTCCTTTTGTATTTGACAAATCTGCATTGTGCGTCCACCCTAAACTTGTGGGTGGCTGACTTTCATCTTGTCTTATCTGGCTGCTTTGCTTTCAGGGCATATTGTTTGCAGAAGTCTCTTGATTTCTGTACTTAGTGGTGCTTGCAGAGAAAGCATTTAGGTTTGTACTTAGTAGGAACTTGGACTCGTACTGAAATCATTTCATCAATTTGAAAAAGCTTTTTGCTTTTTGTCTGGAGATTTCCCTTTTTCATTTGTTTCTTTTATCCTAAGCACTTTTTTTTCCTATGAAAAATCTTTATCACTGTGTGAATTACTTAGTCTGTCTCAGTGTTCTTGAATGTACGTAGCCTATGATGCTGTACAGCTGCTCTTTTGTAGGTGCACATCTTTCTCCTGTGTGCAACTCTTCAAGGAACTAGAAGTCCATGAAATAGCTCGTATCTCCCTTCCATTTCCAGTATGGGTTGTGAGCTGTAGTGCAGGGAGGTGGGCAGCCTACCCAGGAAAGAGCAAGAGGAGTGAATAGACCTCTGAGTGTTGGAGAGAAATTCAGGTTGCCCTAACACCTCCTAAGTTTGAGGGCAAGCAGATATTTTAGATTTGATGGCAAATTTTGCAAATGAGATGGTGTGACAAAGTCTATAGGGAAGAAGCTGGATTGTTAGGAGAGGATGAGGCTAGTTCAGTGGTGCCAACATAACCTTTGCAGGCTTCTGACATGCCAACTGAGAGTGCTTTGTATTGGTTCTGCCTTCCCCATGACCTCCTATTCGGTCCTCTTTACTCTGAGTGCGGCCGGGTCCCTTCCTAAGGAAGCCATTCCCCCCGCACCTGTGGTGCATGCCAGCCATGCCTTCCCTGGCACCCACCCCACCACAGGACCCATGTTCCTGATGCCATTCCAGGGAATTCATAGTTTGTCACCTAGGTTTGTCTGGGCTGGAAGCTTCTGTCCGAGATCTGCTCATTATCAGCCTCACCTCTGTGCCTGGCAAAATCTTGGAGCGGATTCTCCTGGAAGGCATGCTGAGGCTCATGAAAAACAAC
>JANRGW010011479.1:0-49356 GCA_024733675.1 Psilopsiagon aymara | reverse complement strand
AGGAGAATCTGCTCCAAGATTTTGCCAGGCACAGAGGTGAGGCTGACTGCTCTGTAGCTCCCCAGCTCATCCATTTTCCCCTTCTTGAAAATGGGGGTTATATTTTGTCATATTTGCTCTATAAAAATAGAAGTTGTCTAAGCATCTTCTGCTTCCTTTCCCTTTGCCATTTGGAGTATTGCCAGAAAAAGTGGTGAAGGGAAAATAGGCATCATTCAGACTTCAAGCAGGTGACACATTTATGCTTTTGTGATTTTAAACAGTGTGGTCCTCCTGAAAGTAGAAGAAAATATTTTAGCTTTATATGCTTCCTTTTCTTCCTCCTAAATGTGATATAGCAGTAAATGGTCAGAGTCCATTAAGTATATGCAAACTTTGGAACCACAGGAAAGAGCATTGAGCTTCTGGAAACTGCTGGACAAATTACTTTGTTCAGAAAAATACATCCCAAACAGATGTATGACTCATAGCCACTGCCATCTGCTAGACGGAAATAAGCCATCTTTGCCTCATTAAGGTAGAAATTATCCTCTTTCCTAGGCAATGATGACCCACTGACCCAGACCCCAACAATTCAGATCAAGTAGGCTGGGATAGCTGATGCTATTACGACCATTTCGTTGTCAGTTCCATAAATGATAATTTAACCAAACTTTCATGCTTCTTTTCTGAAATAATTCCTCCAGGTCACAGCAGTAGGACTCAGCCAACTTCCCCTTCATTTCTGTACTTGGTTGAAGGCAGCCAAATGACATAAACTGTAGCAGAGCATCACAAATCATAATAAATCCACCTCTGTCTCAGAGCACGGTGATATTTGTCTGGATGTATGACTGATGTGAGAGGGGATTCACAATTTCTGTGAAGCCTAAAGACCAAGTTTGTGGGTATTTCTGAGATGTCAGCATCCATACAGAAGGAGGAACTCAGTCAGCCCCCAAGAGAAACAAAGCCAGAAGATCAGCTATTTCCCAGCCCTCAGACAAACTGGAGACTTCCAGGTATTCCCTGCAGCCATGGAGCCACAGCCGTGCTCATGAAGGGCTCATGCCAAACGAATTTCACCTGTGAAAACCACTGACCATATGGTGCTGGAGGCCATGGAGGGAGCTGACAGGCAGAGTGGTAGATTTTGGAACCAAGAATTTAGGCTCAGATTCAAATATAGACACATTGGGCTTGCACTCTCTGTGGGTGGGAGTGAATTTTGTGTGTGCACAAATTACAAAGGTTGTATTTCTTGACCTTCCTTAATTCCAGCACTTTGTTATCATCTGGGGGAAGAAAAAGTTAAAGAAGGGCCCTATTGTATGCACACATTCAGCAAAGGAGTGGACAGCAGCTGTAAGCAGGTAGTGATACAAAACTGTCAAATACATGGAAAAGAATGAAGGGCTTCATTCCACAATTTTCAGTTGTTTTATAGACCACCCTTCACTTTTGTGGACAACACAACTGCTGATCTGGGACTACCCTGAAATTATGGCAGTTTGTAGCATCACAGGTACAGCATACAGTTTTCAAAACATCAAATGGCTTCAGAAAGGGAATGTACATTCTGTTGCTGAAAATTCTGTCAAGATTACCTTCCCCTGAAGATCAATTTCATAGCCATTGCCACACTACAAAGAAGATCCCTTCTGTCTGATTCCCTGATAAAACAGTAGAGCCACCATAAATAAAAGGTATCCAAGCTTTCCAACTTACGACAATTTAAATGCTGGAATATGATTTTTTCTGCTTTTCTCTAAGACTGGTGAATTATGGGATCAAATCATTCCTCTTATTCTCATACCAGGCATCACCACCTCAGAGGAAAAAAAAAATGTTTATATCTCTATTTTATAAGGCACTTTAGTTGTGCTGGAGCGTGCCTGACTTGATGCAAGCAAGCAAGCACAGCATGGTGCTTACTTCCTGGCAATGTAAAACCTAATTAGATGGAGACCCAAAAGTTCTGAAGTAGAAGAAGAGATTCTTGTCAACTCTTATACCAAGGGAGCTTCCTTCTACCTCTTCACAAAGTAGCATCATTCCTGCACACCATGAGAGTAATTAACTAGGATCTCCACATAGTATGGAAAGAATGGCTAAAATGGTTTGGAAAGCTCAGCATTGCTTGCAGAGGTGTTTTCAGAACATCAGAAGCTACAGTGTGGTTGAGGATCTGGGGATTTTCACTGCCACTAAGCTGGAATCTGGGGGGGAGAATAGGATGTGGATAGCCCAGAAAAGCACTGGTGTTTTCTTCAAGTTTTTAAATTCAAAGCCCCACAAAAACATTTTAAGAACTGCCATATACAGTTTTGCTACAGATGTTTCCCTTAACTGTCTGTCAGAAGGTGTAGAGAAACACTAGATAAATAAAATACCATTGTGGTAAACATTTATTTCTTTGTTCTGTTTATCAAAGTTATAATTTTGTTGTTAGAAATAGCCTAATTTTAATTAGGCATCAACAGAAGTCAAATGCTGGCTGCCAACTGCGCCTGCCTGCTCACAGGGACACATTATACCTGCTAACCATGGGGAGTTGCACGTGTGTGTGCTTAGAAATGAACTGAAACCATTTTGCAGCTTGATTCCTCAAGTCTGACATCCCTGCAATGATACCCAAAAAAACGCTGAGTTACCATGAGCCTGGCAGGATATGTCAGTGAGATGGATGAAGGCTATCTTGGCTTGGATGAAAAATCCAAGAGTGATAGCAGGATGAGAGTTTTATACGAAATCTTTCACTGATTCCTGATACCAATTCTAACACTGTCTTTTATTATTTTTTTTTTTTTTCCTCATTAGAAAAGTTCGCATTTTCTTCATCTTGTAGTTCTTTGGGTTCACTGTTCAGTGCTGAGGCTTTTTTTTTTCCCATGCAGGCATAAATTGTTAGTGGCTCACTGCAGTCACAGCTGTAAAGCTCACTTCTGTCACTGCGGAAAGAGATAACAGCTCTGAATACCTGATGTTCACAGGGGGTTAGGTCTAAACTAGTTTTCACACCTTTTAGGCACAAACATTTGTTCTTCTGAGAATGCCCTCTAGTTGAATTATTGTAATATCCTGCCCCTAGAGTCTGGAGTAGATCTTTTGGTTTTTTTTAATTGCATGGGCACTTTTGTGTGTGTTTCAAATAATGCAGCTGTAGAAAGTGTGACATACAGTCCAGTGCAACTTATCAAATATAGGCTGTATGACAGTCAATTTCCAGTGCACAGTGTTTGTCTCATGAGCTGTGACTAAGGCCCATATAGTCTTGATTTCTAGATCTCATGACTGATCCCATACAGGTGCTGTTTACAGAGCTGTCGTATTCAGGCAGAGGGTGTTAATGCAAACCCTCTTACGCTATAAAGATTATCTTGCAAGAGATTAATCAGGGAAATAAAACAAGGAATATACTTGGAAAAAAAATGTCTGTGTTAAAAAATGCAGTAAGTACATATAAAACACACCTACATAGACATACATAGGCAGGTGGGTATATTTATATACTTTGGTATACATAGAAACATACTTCTATAATGATTGAAAAGAAGACTGTAATATTCATGGATTGCATTCATAGTATTCATGTTCAAGTTACAATCTGTCAATTAAGAAACTTTTTCCAGTACATTTTGCAGGCAAAATCACATAAATTTCACTTGCAAACAAACCACTTCCTTTCTTTTTTTAAAGAAATCTTTAAAAGCTGCTTTCTTTACTGAACCTTTTTTTATGTAAACCCATTACAGAACGGTACAGTAAGTTTCCTAAACTAACAATTATAGATGATGACATTCTCTTTCATTATCCAGGATAATAAGCAATTTTCATTCCTTGGAAACAAGCAGATTCTACAGCAAGCCTTCAACAAATAAAAAGATGCATAATAGATTCCAGGATCATATAAAGTTTCTCTTAATTTCAGGCTTTCTTCTGGATGACAAAGTTATACTGTAGACTGCACATTACTTGGAACAGAAAATAAAATATCTTGAAAGTAAGGTCTTTAATTGGATTTTAGAAATACTATTATGCTTTCAAAAATGATACTGCCTTGCATGCACTGCCAGAAGAGGTGTTAAAATTCATAATTCTGGGGGTGTGCATTTGTTGCTTTTTAGCTGACTATAAAAGCATTCTGACTCAGAGCAAGTCCTCACCTGGGCAGTTGCAGGCACTTTTCCAGCATGGCCCATGAAATTAAACAGCCTGTTTAGAAAGCAAATCTGTCAGGAAAAAAAAAAAAAAAAAAGGCAAGATTAAAAAATAAATATTACAACAACAACAAAAAAAAATAGCAAAAAAGATCCATGGGAAAATTGCCAATAAACATTAGCAGGAATTAAATAGAAAATCATCCACTGGAAAGTGATGGATGAAAGCAGCTAGCATCGATTAGTTTTTTAACACTCCTACCCCATGTACAAACTGACCTTAAATGGTAGCTTAGTTAGAGACAAACTGACAATGTAAGAACATCAAGATGACAACTCATATTCTGTTACTGCTTTTAGAAGACAGTGACTATTTTTAAGGGGGTACATGTTATACAGACTCTATTCGGTCTGTCTCACAGATCTGGCTCATAGTTTCTTTCAGCCTTCTTCTGATGCAAGTGCAAATTAAGGACAAAATTTACAAATAATTTTAAGTAGATAAACAGTTGACCTCTGAAAAACATTTTTAGTTTCTTTAAAGGAAGGAGAAGGATGAAGGACTAGGAATGGATTTAGAAGGGTACTAAAGAGGCCACATCAACATCTCCCTCCACTCTCACAGTAACCCCAGAGAGATACTTTAGTGCCACTTGGTAGAGCATTACATGATGACAGCTGTGCCATCCCCCATCTCTGTGCATAATGGTGCTGCATTTCCACTCAGTACTTCTCTGAGACCTTTGTTCTTTTCTTCCCTGTGGTACAATTGCAGGATGTGCTTCCTCCCTCCAGCTTTGCAGCCAAAAGTTGGCCCACAAAAGGATGGAGACATCAGATGATCTTCAAGACTGCTACCAAATGGGGGGGACAAATTTCAGCTCCTTTTCTGCATTTCAGAAGAGCATCTGTATAATTTGGAAACAGGTGGCAGATCAGATATAGGAGGAGAAAGAAGGGGTGCAGAAACAGGCTCAGTAGAAGAGAAGACTCTAGTCAAAAAACAGCTAAGACAATAAAAGGTGTCAGACTAGGCTGCTGTTAATGCAGACAAAGATAAAAATAGTGTGTGTTCATTTTACTTGCATCTTATGGTTGCACCCTTAAAGTCAGTCCCTGTACTCATATACACCTCTTCTGGAATTGCCTAATTCGCACAATTGTTCGGTAGTTTTTTTCGAAATAAATACAAGTCTAAAATGCACAAGTCTGTATGAGGGCTATGCAGACTTCAGTACATAATATGTGCTATTGAAACACTAGGGTTCTTTAGTTTTGACATTTCACTAGGTGGTTACTTATTATTTGAAGTAGGAAGCCTAAAGTTATTTTCTCAAGAATGGTTCTTCCTTCCTGGTGTTCAAATGGTGAAGGACACTAATTATGGAGTATTAAACATAACAAAACCCCAAAACAAACAAAAAAGAAAAAAAAAAAAAACAAGAAAATATATACACCTATTTCATCCAAAATTAAATGCACATTGTCACTTAGCTGGAAAAGAAATTGCAGCACTCACATAGTATTTTCCTTACTGCTATGAGTCATGGCATTCCTTGTGACTGCAAATTCACACTAGTGATAGGAATATTTCAGACGGGGATGTTCATGAGTGTGTTCACCAGTGCAGTCCTGAAGGCTCCTGAGGAAGTAGCAGCCTGGTGTCAGTGCACGTACACCCTGATTCCAAAATATCTGAAAGGAGGTTGTAACAACATGGGAGTCTCTTCCAAGTGACAAATGACAGAAGAGGAAACAGACTCAAGTTGCACCAGGGGAGATTTAGATTGGATATTAGGAAAAATTTCTTCACTGAAAGGGTTGTTGAACATTGGAACAGGCTGCCCAGGAAAGTGGCTGAGTCACCAATCATGGAGGTATTTAAAAGACTTGTAGATGTGGCACTTAGGGACATGGTTTAGTGGTGGACTTGGCAGTTCTAGATTAATGGTTGGACTCCATGATCTTACAGATCTTTCCCATCCTAAATGATTCTATGAATCTATGATAAGGAACCTTCTTTTCAACGGCAAATATCTGGAACAAGTATTTATTCTTGAGAGCCTATGTAATACTTTAGAGTGGCATTGAACAGTTATATTGACTTAATTTCTTTTGAATATGAAAAATCAGAAGATAATTCAGTGTTTGTGGCATAGCAGCTGCAAAATAGGACTAAGTTGCACGTAGGCAATAGAATGAAGTTCGAAACAGGAAGTCTCTGCATTTGAAGCCATGGCATTTACTAGTAGCTTACACAGCATGCTGCTAGTAAACACCACATCCTTAACACATATGAAGTAGACAGTGGATTTTATAACCCAGAGTTCTGACTGATTCTATAGGAAGTGCCTGATTCTATCTTTAAACCATTCCAACTCTTTCAGCTTCTGCAGGAGTTAAGATCTTTGCACCAGGTAGGGCACTCTTTACATCTAGACTAGCATCTAAAGGGAATAAGGATCAAACTGCACAACTGAAAGCAGTACTAATCATTTATGCATACTGTTTGGAAACAATTCTCAGGTTTGAAAATTGCCTTTCAAATAAATATAGACCAAGGAAATGTAATCAGACAAAAACAACTTAGACATCACCCTCTTCAAAAAGAACAATTTATAATCACAATATGCAATAGCTCTTGAGCAACGTTCACAACTCTGTCAGGGGTTTTGAAAGACTGACAAAATGGAATGTGGATATTAAATGTTCTGGGGGGGTTTCTTGAAAAAAAAAGAAATACACATATATGATAACAGTTTCCTGGCAAGCTGAACTTCACAGTTTTTGTCACTTTTTACAGCCTGTCTTGATTTATAGAAAGTGTTATCTCCAGTACACAAAGCTACGGTGCAAGGGAAACTGCTTTCTCTGGCCATGAACAATTGACCCAATTCTTCACATATAGAGATTAAAATCAAAGACTCTGGAAAAGCTAATGTCTTCTATCACATCTGGGTCCTGGAAGCTTCACAGCCTTTCCAGGTTATGAATGCCAGAAACAAAAACCTCTTCCCTGGGACTAATCTTTCTCTTTGTTATCTGTTAAAACAAGAACGAGGATGTTTCTGGAGGCTATTTCTTCATCCCTCGCCTTGACACTGAAGCACCATGTCCACCCTGGAAGCCCTCTGAAAAGCAACCTGGGTCATGGATCAGAGGTGTTAAGGCTACAGTTAGCCCTTCTGCCATAAAAGTGTCTCAAAAATCATATGAGCAGTCTCAGAATGAGCCAGTTCCCCCTTCGCAGCTTCAGACAGCATGGGAGCCAGGCTTTCCTTTTCCCACAAGCAGCTTCTTGCTCCTCTTTTTCTGTTTGTTTGTTTGTTTGTCTGTCTGTTGAGGCTTTTCCCCAGTGCCAGGGGCAGGCTAAGTCCAGCACCTCATCAGAGGAGCCGTACTCAGGCTCCCTCTCTTGCTCACTGCTACACTCTGGTTTCTTCTCCTCTGCACAGACACCCTGAGAGAAAGGGAAGAGACGGAGAAAAACAGGAGAATCTTGTACTTCTTAGATGCACTGACCTTTGCTAGAAACTGGCTTTTTCTTGAATAATGTGCATAAAATAACACCAGTGTTTCTCTCCACTGTGGTGCCCATTTCCCTGGATCCAGAGACATCCCCCTCCCATCTCAAACTGAAATCTACATTCATTGTACTGGAGATCACAGTAATAACAATGGATATATTTCTTAGAGCCTTTTTTCAGAGCATGGGGAATGAATGAAATCCCCATCTGTTGCTTCCTATGCTTGCTGCTTTAATCCTCTGAATCACTAGCAGTGAGAAAGGAAGTGCTGGACACGTGAGAGAGCTATCCCATCTCCTTTCTGCCACACTGCAGGAAGAAAAGCCACTCAAGCTGAAAAAGAAGGCAATGGCTGCAGAGCAGTCTCTGTGAGGAGCTCTCAGCTCTGGAAAGGACTTACTGAAATAGCCTGGATCTGTTGATCTCCAGGGCATGCCACAAGAAGCATCCCTCTGTTCACACTGGTGAGGATTGTGACATCTGCAGAAAAAGAAGAATTTGTGCAAGCTCTGTAACAAGTGAGGGGAGAGTGTGGTCACCTGCTGGAAGTGTTGACAGCAAATTGCCTTTTTTTTTTTACTTTTTTTTGAATGATCTGTACTGAAGGAACACTTGTGTACATCCCATCAAGATGATATATATAGGTGCAGACATGTGGTGATAATTGTACCTTGATTTTCCCCACCCTCCTCCTTGTAAGTTACTTTTTAGTTGCTATTTGTTGTCATTGTGCAACAGGCTCATATTTCCCTTGTGCAGGTATATGTGCAGCCTAGCTCAGCTTCAGCCTTTAGGCACTAGCTGCTTTTCTCTCTTTAGTAGGGCTGGGAACAGGTGTCCTTTGTTTTTGTTCACTTTGCTTTATCGTGGAGTCTATGCTAGAGGGAGGGAAATGAAGGCAGGGGATGGAAGGGTGATTTAGAATTCAAGTTGTTAAAAGAGAGACTAGTGTTTCCTCTCAGTCTCAGGTGGATTTCCTTTTGTTTAGTCTACCAGAAGAGCAGCATATTTCCTGCTTTACATACACAAACAAAAATACAAGAAAATGAAACCAAGGATGTTCAAAGCTGTGGGCTCAGAGGAAAAAATAAAACAAGAACAAAACAGCCCCCCACAACCCCAGCTTCCTTGGATGGCACAAAGCATCATAAACAAAGTTCTGCACCTAATATATTGCTGATACACAGGGATATATAATATTGCCCATAAAATTAGTCATGTGTTATTGCACAAAGTGGTGTGTTCCGTCAGAGCTGCCTATTTAGCAAGCTAGATCAAGAACATTAAATATGAAAATAAGGAAAAAACATTTAACATTGTTGAAAAGTAATTAAAAATATATTTCACCATATGCTTCTCTGCCATTACTTCATTTTAGGAAAACAAATGCCTGGAGCATTTATTATCCTCCATCATTTTTTAAAGAGGCCTAATGTTCCCACTTGGCATAGGAGACACGCAGATAAAATGAATCAGCCTGAAATTAATTGTATGAAATGCATTTGTCTGAATTCAAACAGCTTTCCTCTAGTCAACAAATGCACGAGTACTTCCGATCTCTCAAAATGCATAGCTCTCTGAAAAATAACAACTTTTTGCTGCTTATACACTGAGTGTAACCTTTGACAAAGGCTAAAATGCCATTAGCTTTATTAGGGTTCTGCTGCAGTCAGTGTTGCAAAGTTCATATTACTAATACAGCCCCCAAACAGCCTTTACATTAAAAAAAGCAAAACAAAAGAAAAAATGATAAATACAACACATACATCAAAAAGATTTTGAAACACAGCTAAACTTAGGAGGCTAAGTTCATCTATGGTGCAATTATGCTCTTTCCTGTGCTGTGATGCCAGCAATAGATTTGACCAGGGGGCTTTAAAGGATGGATTGCAAGCAATTTTATTTTAATTCATGGTGAACAAAAGAAGAAGATATCTTCTTTCATAAGTGATGATGCAAAGAACAGTAGTTTACAGAGATGCATTCTGAAATTAATTTTAAAAGTGATGTTTCACTGGCCAGTTAATGGGGGGGGGGGGGGGGGGGGGGGAAATATTATTATTTGGAAGAACAATGGATTAATAAAAAAGCAACCTACCAGAAAAAGAAAAAGAATAAAAGAAGTTTGTGCTGAGTGTTAGAAACACCTATAATTAATGAAAAAAATATATAAACACAGCTGGATAAAGATATTCATGCTATGTAGTTGATGCAATAGTTTATTCATTACTGGCACTGAAAGGTATGCTGTTTCTCTTTGTCTTTACACTGACTCCTTTTGAACATATGAAATTTGACCCACCGGCATGCACAACAAAGCTCTGCCATGCAAGACAACTCACTGGCACTGACCTGGCACATAGCTGTGAGACAAGTGACCTGAGACAGAAATCAAACGCAGTAGATTCTTCCTGGGTGAATGGAGGTGAGGAATGCCTTGGAAGTGATGTGAGAAAGCCCTGTGATGCCCTGAAATGGCCATTAAGTCCCTCCCTTCTGGGATCAATGGGGAGAGACAGAAGAGACTGAGGAGAGAAGAGTATATTACATTAGTCAAGCAGATCTAGCTTTTTCTGTCACTGTGTGGAAAGAGGGACAGAGGAAAACATGGAGGGCAATATCAATGTGGGATTTGGTACTCTGAGCAGGCTCAGCAGGAGCAAAATATCTCACAGTACTACAAAGCACTTTCTTAACAAAAAATACGTCTTTCTTTCTCCCCTCTTCTATTCTACCCCAGAATGTAATTTCAGTTCAAGCACCATATTCTGCTCTTGCCTGGAAAAAAAAAAAAAAAAAAATAAAAGAAAATACAAAAGTGCAGCACTGGTTTCAAATGGCATCTACAAATGGAAAAGTTGAAATGTTTCAACTTTAAACCACAATGGGGCTGGTAGCCTGGAAATCCTGGAAACTCCCAAGTGAATTATTATAATTCACTAGCTCACATTGGCAGTCCACAAAAAATGTCTAAATATTATCAGTTCCATGGCAAAACCACAATAGCTAGCAGAACTGTGATTTTCAGCAGATGCAATTTTTCTACAGTTCCAAATGACAGAAGCTGGATATTCAATTCAAGCTCTACAGACATGTTCTTCCTGCTCTGGAAGGCCATTTCTGAGCAAAACCTTATCAGGCAAGCAGAAAACACTGATGCAGAGAGCAAAGGTGGTAAAGTAAAGGGAATGCAATAGATCTGCACCTTTATCGATGGAACCAAGGGCATACGCTGATCAACAAATCCCATCAATAATGTATTTTGAGCACAAGGGTCACTTGCCCTTTATGTAACAAAATAATCCAAGTTTAAATGAGCTTCTTTAGCACTTTCAGTTCATGGTTTGATCTACTTTTAAGGCTTTTCCTAGCATTAACTGAGCTGAACAGAGGTACGAAAATGAATCTCACTTTAATCCAGAATATTCAAACATAGCTCCTCAAGGAACAGTTTTCACTCTGTACATAAAAAAGGAACTGTTTTTCTAATAGAAGCTGCTCTTCAGGAGTGTGGTGATATAGCTATATTGGTAGACTGTTGCAGCTGCAGACCACCCCTGTAAAACAAGTAAGTGTTTAACTGCAGATTCTAAGAAGTTTACCTAATGTTTGAAAACTGAAGTGAGAGCTCCAGGTGAAAGGTGCTCTAGAAGTATAAATTGCTACTACAGAAATAAAGATAATTATTTGTTAAAAAATAATACTATACTGATTAAATTAGAAGAAAAATCTTGTGTGATTTTATTAAGTCTTAAATCATCTATAATCTCTTACAGATCCGGCAGGGTGGATTTGTGTTATCAAACTAAAAAGCAGAGGGAGGAGAAGCATCAATAACACTTGGCACACTGACTCCACAGATCAGTGGTATATGCCCATCAAAGGCACCTCTTACGTACCTGGCTGGGATTTGTGCTCCAGTAGCCTCTCAGCTTCCAGGCCCCTGCTATGAAGTAGTACAAAACAACATCATAAGGTTGTTCCATCTATTCCACTGTTACAGTGCATATTACAGATATTAATGCAAGATCTTTTTTAATTAACTAGCATTTTTAGTTACTGCAAATGACTGAAGCTCACTTTTCCTCAACTAGGATGCATATTGCATAAGTATAAATTAGCTCTATTTTGAGCTCAGAAGCAATGCATAAGATTTGCTGTCCTGATTCAAAAAAAGTGAATTTCTGCCAGAAAGAGAAGGAATAAATAAGTGTCATCTCCTGATGAACATAAAAGCAGAGGAAGAAACATATGTGATTTGGAAACAGGGTTACTCATAGATTCAGAAGTAATAAATCCAATTACCTTGCTTGATTCATCAATAAATGGGAAAGTAGTATTTGGTTTATTATCAAATTAAGTTATTATTCAGAAGTAATCCACTTAAAATAATTGTTTCCTAGCATCAAGCAAAAGTAATCAGTAAAAAGGTACACAGAATGTCTTTCTACTGCTTTCTGTAAAAGGCTTTACCACATTTTGTGAGCACCAGATTATTCCATTATAAACATCAGCAGATTATTCCATTATAAACATCAGCAGAGAAATTCAAAGAATCCAGATCAGTAAATGCTGCTTTTGTAATGTCTTTTACTCCAACTACCTGTCACAGTAGTTTAAAAGCAAAAGTTCTCACACCTTAGATTCATAATAAAAAGGTCTTTCACAAACCCTGCAAATCACCTACTGCTGATTTTTTTTTTCCTCGGTAAAGGAATGTTGGTGAAACCTTTGACTGCCAGAGCTGAAGTACTCTCAAGTGCATCTTTTGCTTGCAAGACATTACTCTCTGGACGCAGAGTACAAAAATCTTGACAGCAGTAATATTGACACAGCAAATACAGGTTCACCTTTCTCAGGAGTAATAGTTTAAATAGAGGCAGAGGGAGATGAAAAAGCCTACAACAAGTAATCCATTGTGACTAAAATGTGTCCCTACAATTTTATGTCATACCTGAGCAGAACTTGCTAATGTGATGTATGGAGTTAAATACAGAGAAAAATACTTAAAATCTTTACCATTCTTTTTCACAATCTCCTTTCTACAAGGCAGCCACACCGTCTTCAGTCTTTGAACTCTGAAATAGTATGGCACCTGGAATGCTGTCTCATTTTTAGAGTTTGATATGCAACAGAATTAAACATCCCTTTCCTTTTTTTATAAAATGAATTCATCAATCACACCAATGTTGACAAGGCTTTTATTTGACATCAAAGATGAGATTCACTGCATACAGAGTGCGATCCAATAGTTGGATTAGAGAGATTATCTGGCAGCAACCAGAAGGTTTTTTGTTTGCTCTGTTCTACCAAGACTGAAAAGGTTTTCAACCTTGTGCTTGGAAAGCCTGTGATGTGTTTCTTTGGGAAGAGGTGAACCAACATCCACTGCAATGCTAGACATTCCAGCACAGAGTTTAAGACAAAGCTGCCACTCACTGATGCTGTATTAAATTTTAAATGACAACTTTTCAAATTTTGGAGGAGTCGCAGTCTGGAGCAGCCTACAAGTATCATTTACTTGTGTAAGCACAAGCAAATGATAATTTTAAGCTAGAACTTAGTTTATAATGAGATGTTATTGTCCATGAAAAGTACCATGATGTGAGAACATGGTACAGACCATGACCCAGAGACTCCTTTTTCACCTGCATCCTACGCTTCTAAATTGCTAGAAGATGCAGCGGTATTATAGACTATGGCTCTCTAATAGACGTAGAAATTAACCCTTCAGATACGTACTCTGTTCAGCTTTATACTATTACGTATATGCAAGCCAGGAACTAGCTTAATGACAGGCAAACTACAGAACTCTGGAGTTCAATTATTTCGACACAGCAATCTATTTCTGGGTGTTACCAATGTGGAGGTTATGTGTACTTATCTAGGACAATATTCTTAGCTGGCAGAGACCCATCTGAAGGCATGATTGCCTGTCTACTACTGGAACCAAATTGTCAAACGACACAATATCTAAAAATATTAATTCACTTGCATGCAGAAAAGTGAAAACTATGTAAGTAAACACAAATGGATGTCAGCTTCAACTTGTGGAATATGCTATTCTACTTTTTCTCACAATACACATTGATCATGTTCATTTTAAAGATTCAATATCCAAATATTTTTACCTACTCCTGTGAATTATTTTGGTTCAACTTTGAACACATTATGAAACAGTGCATTTAGAATGTTTACCCCCCCCCAAAAAAAAAAAAAAACAACAATTTAGCACATTATTGTATTTCACTATTTTAGGAAATTTATATAATATTTAAAATAATAATTATATCAAAAAGGATGAATTGAAGATCCTCAGAGAATACTTAAGTGTTAGCTTGATGATTGGAATTGCCATTCTAAACATTATATAAAAATTATAACTGCACATTCTGTTTCTGAGGTAGTTTAATCCTGCAGTTCCATTTAACAATACTCATTCTCAAGTGAAATTGCTGTACTTGAAATTTTAGGGAACCTGAATTCAGTGAGGAACAGTTTAGATAATAATAACTGATGACGTATCAGAACGAAAAATCATAGCATAGTCAAAGGGAGAGAAAACTAACAGTGATTAAAATATATGAACAAAGAACAAAGCTCATAGATATAAATTAAATCAAATACCTTTAGGCTCCTGTGAAGTCTGAAGCATAGCACTACAGCCTAATTTCAGTGAGAAAAATCAGAGGAGGAATTCTGCAGTGATTCTAAATAAAGTAGACTGTGAGCACAAGGATTAACCGCAGTGCACTACATGAAAAATTAACCTATTTTTGTCATCTGGAGTCGATGACTCCATATTTTTCAGTTCCACTCTACAGCATTTGGGGTGGGTTTTTTTCTCCTTTTCACCACCCGTGTATGATTTTTGACTGAGAATACATTTTAACAACCCATCAAAAGCACCTCTGGAGAGCAGGGTGGGCATTTTCCCTTGTAAATTTCTAAATACTGAAATCCACTGTTATTTTCTGATGTGAAGTCCGCTGCTATTAATCTTAAATTATGCTGCAGACAGAATTCAATACTGAGGAGATTAACAAGAAAAGGCTGAAACTGGAGAGGGAGGACCTGGCTCCCATAATATTTGAGGGCTCGGGTTGGCTGCATTTCTGCTAAGAAAACCAGAAGAGCTCTGCAGCTCCTAGATCTTTAAGTGCAGCTTGTCTGCATGAGAACTCCAAACTGGAGAAGACCCAGACTGCTTTACACTTTTACTATTCCCTCAAAAATAAAAAGAAATATGCTTCTGACTGAGGTGGGAAGCACTGCATGTTTCAGTTGCTGTTCAGAACCGAAAGGCAGAAGCTCTGAGATTGGGCAGAACTTTGAACTAAATAATTAGAAGTGCTTTGGGCAGAAAAATCTAGACCTTTCCCACTTCATTTTTAAAATCTGTAATTACCTACAAAGTTCTATAGTGACTTCATATTCTTGTTCTTTGGACTTCTGATAAGCCGCTCTTATTCCACATATACAGACAAATCCAAACAGAGGGTGTGATCTTAGGATATACTTACGCTTCTTCAGCTCTACCTTGTCATTTCACAGGACTGGGCAGAACAGAGCAGTGATTAGATAAAATACCTGGGTGATACATAGAGTAATGAGTTTTATTCCTAAAGGTTAAGTTCTGGGTACTTTCGTCAGTTCAGACTTTGTTCATTATTCCTGAAGCACTTTGTGGGTCAGATGAAAAACCTGGCATCACTCTATCTGAACATAACCCCCAGCAAGGGTGGAACTCATGCCCAGAAGACATCAGAAACACTTAGACACTTAGTCCCTTCAGAAACCAAGGTGGAAGCTTTTACACTCAAACTTCCCTCAGAAACTCACACAGAGCAATTTCATTTTTTCTACCAGGATGGAGAAAGCAGACAGTCAGAGAGATCCCTTTCTGTCTAAGACTAACAGCTGTAGGTCTACAGATGTTGGGCTTCATTTGGTGGAGCGCAGTCATTGTATCCTCTATTTTAAAAGGTGGTGAGTTTGGTTTTGATGTGCTGCTGTTAAGTGGTATAGCTCCATTTACACTTCTTGAAGGTCTGGACCAGTGTCTCTGCCTTGGTTTGTCCTTTGGCTAGCTGAGCTTAGTGAACTTATGCTCATACAGAGAGCACAGACTTTGAAGTTATCAGAAGCAGGTGTCAATGCTATCATCAATAGCACTTCTGACACATGACTTCAACTGGGATTCTAACTGCATTTTTGCCAATACACAATCCTTTAACTTCCTCTAACTTAGCATAATTGCATTACAGGAATTTCAATGAGTTCTTTGAACCAAGGTACAATTAACATCCTTTCAAAGGACATTCTCACCCAGCAGTTTACTCCAGGTAAACTTCCTTTCTGAAGAAAAGAGTCTGTTTAAGTGTAAATCAGCTTCCTCACTTCTGGAAATTGTTTCCACTCTCTTTCTTCCCCCTTCTCAAATATACTTTCACATTGAAACCTATCTTTAAGGCTTTACATGTTCTAAGATACATTTTCAGCCAGAAAGCAGATAAAACAAAGAAATTGACTTTAAATATTTAGTTGATAAAGAGAAAATTAGTCTCTGCCTCTAGATTACTTAGGCAATGGATTAAAGTAAAAGAATGCTACTAATAGTGGATGTCCTAGGTAAAAGGTATCAGTGGTCTTCCACCTTTAATCCAATTTTTAAAGTGTCCCGAGAAATCCTTACTGCAAACTTTGGCTGATTGATTGAAAACTGAATGGCAGGTGAAGGAGACATATGAAGAATAGGCTGAATGAAGCAAAGACTTAATGATCCTGTCTTCCCTCCGCTGGGTAAAAAGGGGACTTCAGCTTCCACCACTGTCATTTTAGCACCCTTATATAGTACAAAAATGCACACTTAGAAAAATCCATGTCTTAATCTCTACACAGTGTCATTTAGGATATCATCTGACATTAGCTAATCATGCACATCCTCTTCACTTCCCTAAGACAGGCACCACTGCTGAATGGGAGAAGATAAGGAATGTTTTTAAAAGCTTTCAAATGACAGTGTTTAATTTCATAATTTTTTAGGAAAGAAAAACCCTTATAAGCGTTTTAAATAACAATACACAGTCCTGTGGTAACATCTTGGCTGGCAATTATAGGTGAAGGTACTATGCTATAATAAGCTTTGAAATGTCATAAGAAATTTTTCTCTTCACTTTGCATCTATTCAAGTTATGTCATGGCTTAGCTTCGAGAATGAAGATTTGAGAATGGCTTTACTCACACTAACTACAAGCACGCTGATGGCTAAAAAGACCAATGCAGGATAGACAAGTCCAATTGCAAGAAGCACAGTGAAAGGTCTCCTTAGGTGGTATAGGCAGGGCATGGTTCTTTCCACATTGTCTTTTCTCCTCAAGACTGACATTTCGTGTGTTCTCAAAAGAGACAGCCGCGTTATGCATGATGTGTCTCCAAATCTTCCGATTGGAGACCAGGGCGGATCACTGATGGTAGTCAATACGGCCAAGGCTAAGATATTATTTCAGGGAGTCCTTATATCTCCTCCTTGCGGCACTTCTCTTGTGGCAGCTGGTGGTGAGCTCACCATAGAACACAATCTTAGGGAGGCCATGATCCTCCATCCTGGAGATGTGTCGTTCCCAGCGGAGCTGCATTTTCAGCAGCATGGCCTCAATACTGGTGACCTCTGCCTGGTCAAGGACAGTAACATTAGACATGTATCTATTCATGTTACAACTGTCATATTATACTACACTCAAGCCATGCAGACTTTCCAGGGGCAGCCCATTTATGTGCTGTGAACATTTAGGAGCTATACATCATATGGTGTTTATTTGAATTTGGGTAGAAAATTAAGAGTTTTAACAGTGAAGTTGTATCTTATTTTTCTAAACACATTGCAGAAGGGATTGAACTTTTGCATGTGAACAAAAGACCTCTATTTTTGTCATGGATTATCAAGGATTAACTTAATGATCCCTGTGGAAAATAAAACCTTAAAAAAAGGAAAAAAAAAAAAAAAGGAAATTAAAGGTTTGGTCACATTTAAAAAAATAAAAATAAAAAGACAGCATTGCTAATAGCTAACAGATGCAATGAAATTGTAATTTATACAGCTTATAGGTTCAGTTCAGGTGGAGTTTGTTCTCAGCCAAATGTTCAGCCTTTAGATGTCTTTGCATAGGAGATCTCCTAAGCTTCGTCTCCTTTCTGAAATATCTGATGCTATGACTAAAATACAATCTCCTTTTACCACAGGATTATTGGTCAGGTAAATATTGTTCACAGATAGCACATAATGACTTCCGGCTTCCTCAAAATATCACTTAACTCTCAAGCCAGGGTCATACAATTATTCCTGTACTGCAAGGGAAGCTGGGAACCATTAGATGATGCACCTTAAAGCTAAGGATCTGGAATAAGAAATTTCATGAGGTTTTAACTGCAGTTTTAGGGGTCTGCACTATGTATTCTTTCATTTCTTGTTTGAGTCCAAAGCAGGAACAAAATACTCAGAAAGCTCATTCTACAACTGACAAATACATGGCAGAGGCAATCTAAGCCTGTGTTCTTGAACTAATTCTTTCAAAATCAAGTCAAAGGAGGATTTAATCAAGTAGGGTTAATAAATTCACCAAGCCCTTATGATCACTATAGTTATACTTTCAGAAAAGATCACAAATCTAAAGGACAGCTGCTCTCAAAAAATATTAGAATGAATAAAGCAGAACAAGCTTAAGCTCCCAGAAAGTTGTTTCTTGCTGTGCTAGTCCAGATTGTGTCAGGGGTGAGGAGATAGAAAGCACAGGATTCATACTGCTCCAAAATTGAAACAGAGCAGGGGTGAATCAGGCCATTAAACTTGTAATCAGATCTGTTGATTGTCCATGGTGCTTTTAGTTCTGCTCTCTTTTAAAATAACTGGGGTTTTACTTAATAGGAAAGCATATATTACAAACAGGTTAGCAGCCCTGAAGAGCTGTTCTAAAAAGCTGAATTCTCAGATTGTCAGACTTAATAGTTCCTTATAAATTCCTATTCAAATCAATCGATTACAAAATCCATAGGAGCTGTGGAAGGGGAACAGTCCTGGAAGCAGACTTCAGCCGGTGAACGCTTATTCTCCCCTGAGATTGAGGCTTTCTAACTTGTAGCATTAGGGGGCTTTGTAGATTTAGGGGTGTTATTATTATTATCATTTGTGCTACCAGATGAAACTTGCTTGTGTTTTCTTCCCAGGAATATATATGAAAATATATATATAAAAAACTATATAGATAATATTTATAATATATATTATATATGAAAATACATGAAAAAAATACCCTGAACCTTTCCCAGAATTTATATAGCAAATAAGTTAAAATTTTCCAATGAGAGTGAATGTGTTGTTCATAAAAAAAGAAGCATTTTCATTTGCATTTACTCATGCTAATTTCCATTCTTGTTTCTTTGTCAGACAGACAAAATAATGCTTATATATAGATATGTTTATATATGCATACATGCATGAATTCGGATACTGTTAAAAAGTTTTTCTCTTCGCATACTTAACGTGCTTTGACATAATTGCCTAAATAAATGTCAATAACAAAGAACTTATCAGGTCCTTGTTGGGAATAACCTTAAACAACAATGCTTTAATCATATGGTGATCAACCTTGGAATGGAGACAGAAAACATGTATTTCCCCCACAGCTCTGTAGTCATTTGTTGTGTACATTATGAGTATATGGAAAGGACATTCTTTAAACAAAGGCAGCAAAAAATAAAGTCATCTTCAATCACTGTCATGAATATTATGTTTAATTGCTCATGGCTTTCATTTCACTGCATTGCAATGCCCAGTCTGTTGTTTTGCAGCCAGGTTTTGCAGCAGATCAAAAGCTACAGTGGGCTCTTCCCCTTCTCAAGATGCCCAGAAACAAGAGCAGAACCTGCCAGTTCAGACCAATATCTGCTGCAGGGCAGTGAGGATGCTGCAGGAGGAAACAGATTTCTCCCTGACAAGGCAGAAGACCAATATCCTTCCCACCTGCTCTCCCTTGATTGAAATGACACAGAGCTATGTCTTTCTCTCATACATGACTCTTACAATCACAGCTCATTATCCTTGACCTGTCCTTAACACTGTACAGTCTGCCTAAAATAAAGGCTGAATAGTCTTTTTGACTACTCTGTTCACACAGAAATCTTCTTTTTTGTTTCGTCTGAAGCCATATATTTTAAAAGAGTATCTACCTTGACAGCTCCAAGAGACCTTGAGTGTATCAGGAAAGAGTTCTGCTCTTTTAATAGAAATATCCCCCGTTGACAAGAAGTAAATATATCACCCATAACTACCTCTGCTCTTCTCCTCTCTGACATCCAAAAGAAGAGATACAAAGAGGATATGTGGCTGGTTGGCCGTGGAGAAAACATTAGTTCTATCTTAATGAGGAAAACAGGCAATTCTGGAGACAATCCATTCTCCAAGGAGCAGGACCCAGAATCAAAGACCATGCTGATGTTGGTTGCCACATGCTGTGGTCTTCCCAGTTTAAAAAATGCCACATTACTTTGAAGTGCCCACAGAAACATCTGTGGGTTTGTGGTTTGAGCCCTGTTAAACGTTAACTGCTTACTGCCACTGAGCAAGATCTTTCATCAGAGCCTGTTATCTGTTTGACAAAAATACTGCAAAAGAATCAGGGTAAATTTTGAAAAGCTGTCTACGCAAAACTTGGTAAACATAAATAATGCATTTCTTTCTGGCTTCAGTCTACTTTACCAGAGTAGTATAAAAGTAGTCTTGCCATTGCTGCTGAGTGCAGCTAATGGTCTTTTTGTCTAAATTACAGTTGGTCTGTCCACAAGTGTGTTTCCTGCCAAGTGTGGTTTCATGAAATGCTGAGTCAGAGGAGCTGGAAGGAGGGACCAACAGCAGCAGTGGCAGCTGGCAATGGAGCCATAAAATTAATGGCACTTTAAAAAGAAGGTTAAGAAATAATGTTTTTGTGGAAAAGGGAAAAAAAACTGGAAGCAAATAAACTGTAAGGCAGGGTAAGTTACAGCGTATCATTTCCCAGAAGGGAATATCATACTATAGTAGTTTGATGACGTATAGAGTAATGTCTTAATACTTAGGAGTAGATCCTTTAAAATATTCATGCGCTTCCTATTAGACTAAGGGCGCATGTATAGTTGCAGGTTACCATACAGTGATATGTCCCAGGAAATTTGAGGCAATTTGTCCAGGTTCAGCTTTCTGTAAGAGACCCTTAAGTGAGCCAGCTCATTTTATATTTGCCTGAGGACAAACATGTTCACAGCTATTGTACTTCAAGTGATAAGCTTGTGGGTTGTTAAGAGACAGTAATTCACACTACTATCTAACTTACACAAAATTTGAATACTTGTGAGGGTGTTAGCCAACTTTCTGACTTCCAGTTGGGCTAAGAGTTTTAACGCATCATCTACCTTAACTTGCCCTCCCCACTACCAGACAGCCACCACCTCTGAAAGACAGAATATGACAGCCAGAATGAGAAGAATAGATAAATATAATTTGCTTCTTACACTTGATGCTTGGAAATGGGAACAGGAAAAACAGCAGGAAGAAAGTGAGATGGTTTTAAGTGCAGTTTAAGCAACTCCCAGCCTAACTGGCTCCTTGTCCCTTTCAGCCTTCCTACTGTGTCTGCAAAGCATATGTGGGAATACAGAATGAAGGGATCACATGCATTTAAACATTAACCCACATCAGAACTGCCTATTTTCCACCCAGAAAAGTAATTTAACTCTATGTAAAAACTCTGGGATCACTGGAACAAGGACGGCAAGAACAAGTGCCTGCAGATTTGTTTTAGCCAGCATGACAATGGAAAAATATCCATGTAACCACAGCCACCTTCTTAATTTTCAATGTCTTTTACCCCTCCAAGCTCTAATTCCAGCCACTTGGGATCTGATCTTGTTTCCAGTTAAATGAATAGCAGCTTTGCCATTAACCTTGATAGGAGTAAGACTGATTCTTGATATGTAAAGGATATGATTTTCCATATTTCTTCAAGGGTAGCATGGAAGAGTACACTGGCATCATTGAATCCAGCCCTCCGCGCTGGCTGCTCTGTAGTAGATACTTGGTTCCCAAGGAATCAGAGACCAAATGCCACAAGCCTTCCATATCCCACCAGAAGCGCTCCCAATACCCCAACACAGGAGAGCAAGGGCTTAGTAAACTGCAGCTGATGACACAGCAGGAAACATTACTGTTGTGTGAGGATAGCCCTTTCATTAGTGCAGAAGTCAGGTCGCATGCACAGGATGGGTTCTTGCAGCAACTACTGCCAAGTTAGGGCTCTTCTGCCAAAATCCTACAACCAAAGAGGGACCACAGGAGGAGGGAGGGAAGGAATATGTTAGCTATAACCAGAAGATAGCCTTACAGTGAAACTACATGTGTAGGCTACCAAGTTCAAACCAGATAAACAGAAGCCTGCTTGCAGCTTTGCCACAGGTGGGAAGTCAAAGCAAAGAGGACTGAAGTCTGGCTTTACCTTGGAGCTTAGCACAATTACAGAGCAAGTTACTTGCCCAGCGCAATGAAGATATTTAAGTGCCCCAGTTTTGTCCTTTTTATCTCCATGAAGAAAGTAATCACAGTAAGGCTTTCTTTTTATCCTAGACACTGTTGCCTCCTGACCTGTTTCTCACCTTTGACAGGGTTTAGAGGTTTTTGTTACAGTCTGCTTTTTCTGCTTCTTTTTTCTACTTGCACTTTAAAAGATTGTTGATGCAGATAAGCAGCACAAAGGGGAAACTGACCTTCTTATGCTCCGTTATAACCTTAAACTTCCTTTGTGGAACAGAATCAGCAACACCAACCTGGAAGGACGCTTTGAGAAGCAGCTAATTGTTTGGCACAGTGAAGATGTTCAACTGCGATGTTGATAGGTGCTTTATGAAGCTAGTTATACAATGCATTATAATTAATATTATTATCATTATTGTTGCTGTTACCACCACTCTTTTCTACATATCATCTTTTTGGTGGTTTTTGTTAGGGTTTTTTGGAGGCATTTTTTTTTATTTTGTTTTGAGGTTTTGTGTGTTTGGATAGTTTAGGTTTTGTTTTGCTCAGGAGATATATTTATTGCATTTAGCTGACTCTTGGCCCAGATTTTCATTTATAAGGAATGTCACGATTTAAGATCCTAAACTTATTCATGCTTGTTTCATTTATTTTCTCCAAGGAAACATTTTGCATATCAATGGAAAATATGAGGTTGTTTTTCTCAAGCCATCTATTAGTATAACTGTTAAAGAACACTGCCCACAGAGCACTGAGAAAGTGAATGTTACAGAAAGTTTTGTGCGTTCAAATGTCAGGCTAGACATTTGTGTGCTGCAGGAGCAACCTGTGGGCTTTCTGCTGATCGCTCAGCTCTATTTTGCATGTACTTCATCATCACTACATTTTATTGTTGTTCATAGAAGCTCCTTTATGCATTCCCTTTCATTCCTTGATATTTTTCCAGATGAAAGTCTGCCTGAAGCATTTTATGTACAGATAGAAGTTCTTTTCTTCTTTTGATTTTTTTCTTTCACTTTTTCCTAAGAAAACTAGACAATGCTGATAAGCTGGGGTATGTGAGGACAACAGAGGTCCAAACATCTAGAGACAGAAATGAGACTATGGCTCAAGAAGCCAATGCAAGTTTGTACAAACACCAAGGAAAGCTGCCTGGGATGCATGGAGAGTCCCTCCAACATGTAATTGCTAAGTAAGTTACTTTCTGTGCCGATAGCTTGTTTACTTCTCTTGCCCATGGGTTTTTTTAAGTGTTCTTCCAAATGTCTGCCTCAGTTTTTCCTCATGGCCTGTCACCACAGAAAGCTAACAAGGTGCAGGGTCTCCAAAGTGAACAAGGAGATCATAAATCACAGTTATCAACGATTGTTTTCCTTTTCCTGTTTGACTCCAATTTTCAGCCTGTAGCAGTTGAAATAGTCCATAGGAGCTGACAACTGTACGCTGCTCCATTAACAGGGGGTAAACGGTAAGAGGAAAACATCCACTTTTGCACTACCAGGACTGAAAGGCACATTGATAAACAGGCAGCCACTGCTACTCACAGAACTCAGTTACAAATGAACTTTAAATCTCTCTGATGTCTTACTTTTTCTAGAAGTGTTAAGGAGGTAGCACTGTGAGGGTTGGTCTATGCGGAAATTTGGGAAAAGTTATGGCCTGCTAATACCCCACTTAACAGGTTAAATATGCATGAATACATGTAAGATTGTGTGTTTCACAAAATTTAATTTTATGCTAGTTTCTGTACTCATCGATTTTCTCCTATTCTTTCTTTGAATAGCATCCATAAAGGGAAACTCTAAAGGCTCACCTTCTTCACACCCTCTTAATGCATAGGGAGAGTTGACTGTTGTAGGACCTTATATTTTTAGCTTTAAGGGAAAGCATGGCATGCAGAAGAAGTACAATGAATAGAGACCAGAAGAGTGAGAATACCAGTTTAAATGGGCATTATTCAAAGCAGCTGCCTCTGGGCATAGCATCTCTCCCTCTTCCAAGGAGCTCCCACATTAGTTGCCACAGGAAGGGGTGAGCTTGGGAAAAAGGGGGCTGACACAAAGTGTTCTATTGATGGGTGTGGATGTCTCCCATGGGTTCTCCAGGAGTCAGGTGAGGCTAGTGAGGGCTACTGCTGCTTCTAAAGTGGTTGGACATTGAAGTGTTAAGAGTTTTGCCTCATCCCTTCTGTAGGCTGGTTGGCACTTCTGATAATTTTTAATTAGTAAGAGAAAATAAGAGGGAAGGAACACAAAAGATCCATTCTGAAAAGTAAATGTGAAGTTTTAGTCATAAAGGAGGATTTGAGTAATCACATATTTGCATGATTTTGAAATGGCTAGGCATGATGGAGGGGCAGAGATCTTACATCTTATGGCATCCCATGACTGCCCAATGCTGGCAAGAACGCTTTGGTTTATTGTGGGGGTTGTTTGGTTTTTTGTATTTGGGTTTATTTTTTGGGGGGTTGGTTTTGGTTTAATAGCTCAAGATTTACCCAGGGTTGCCAAGTGTATGACTTTGGTTTATACCTCAGTAATACAGATCGGCAATTAAAGGTACCGGCTCACTTCAGTTTACCCTGAGCCCAATATATTTGAAATCTGATTTGGCAATTTGAGTAGGATAGGTTCTTCAATCTCATGGTGCCTTCTTAAAACATATTGCCTCTACCGAAATCATAAAATCACAGAATTGTTTAAATCGTATAACATGTACTCCCAACCAACTCGTAGAGTTCCCTAATCTTATTTGTATATTGAATTGAATTTGTTAATAGCAAACAGCAGGTTTTCTAGTTGGCCCTGCCCTGAACCATTCTAAAGGCTGATATTTATAGGTAGAAGAGAGTTTGATGGTGTTCCAGCATCAACCAGGACATCTCGAGACATAAACCTTATTTCACAGACTGAGACACCTGCATGTTAGATTTTTTGTGTTAACTTTGAAACCAGTTGGCAATATATTTTAGGTAATATGTCATTAAACATAGTACTGTTCTGAATCAATAGCATTCTACATTCCTCATTTTTATGTTAGGGTTGCCCCAATGATCGTAAGTTTGAAGTTAAAGGTATACTAGGGCTAAATTGACTCTTGACATTGCAAGACACTTAAAAAAGCTTTGTAACAGCAGCTAAGGATCTCCATGCAAGTTCTTCCATGCACTGCTCTTATATAGTAAAGGTAAGGCTAATATAGCAGCTTATCTCAGTGATTCATAGGTGTGGTAACTGCCCCCAGGGAACTACTGTGCAAATCAGAGCAGATTTGCTCCTCCACAGCTGCCCACAGGGTCTGATTTTCCTGTGTCTTCTAAGAATGGAGCTTTTAATTTGTGAAACCAAACTGATCATGAAATGCAGCAAGTAAATAAAAGAGTGATAGGATACATTTTTTAACTTGTTGCATAGCTACATCCATTTCTGTGTTTTAGTGTGGTTAGGAGAAGTGTTAGTCAGAAGACTGGCACTCTAGGCACAGTGCTGCCAACTGCGTTAATCGTGCCTCTGAAGAGGTGGAACAAGCTGCAGAAGAGGTATTAAACAACCTTCAGGACCAATGTCTAGTAAAAATTAATGAGCCAAACTCACCAGCATGCTCTGGCTGTTCTGCACTGCCCCAGCTATAGAACAGAGATGAATAACTAGTCTGATGGGTCAGATAAACACCATTTGAGGTTGCTTTATACTTCTAAGGAATCACAAGAGGAGCTGGAACACCTGACCCAGGCAGTTCCCACTTTCCTCTCTGAGTCATTATGGCATTTAATTGCTAAATGTTTCCAAACATATTGAAAAATGCATTAATATGGAAAGCAGACAAATAAAGAGATCTAGATTGTTCTCTACCTTAGTGTGCTATTATTGATTATACTTTATAAAGCGTGTAATTATGATTCTGAGCACAGCAGTAAGGTACACAGACAAGTTTTCAAGTACTGATCAAAAAGCATACGTTAGAGTGACAATGCTATTCTTGGATTTTGAAAGAATTTGGCCATGTTATTGCCTTCATTTCAATAAAGAGAAGAAAACATGACCTGGTAGATCCACAAAAGCATTTAGGAGCCAGTGCCCCATAAAAATCAATGAGAGTGTTTAAATGGCTTTGTGGATTCAGCTGGTATGCAAATGACAGCAGTTCTTACCTCTTCTGTACTCCTTATTTACAGGTGAAGGACATTCAGGAAGTGATTGCAGCATCAAGAAGCAAGAGAAAAACATTCCCGCAGAGACATTTCTGGTATCCACTGCACTAGGGGTATAATAGCTCCTAAGTAATGCAGGAGATTTTTGGAAACAATTTATCCTGACATTCAAAAAGGAGTGTGTACTTTCTGCAGCAAAGCCTGCATCATCTGATTCCTCAGTTTAGGGGAACATATAGAAAATGCACACATCAATACATCAAGCAATGCTTTGAGGCAAAAGCAGATGTTCTGGACAACTGAAATCTTTTCTGAGGTTTTCATACTTAAGAAAGGATTGATCTTCTGCCTCTTTAGTACTTCCAGCTCCCAGGATTTCAGAATGGCTCTTAAGATACATGGCTGTAAAGGGGATGACTCAGTTGTCTTTATTCTCCACAGACCTATGCAACATCTCAATAATTTTATTTAAACATTATTCACATGAAAAGGAAAGGGAAAAAATTTTTTTTACCTTTTGTTTCATACATGAGAATCAGCAAACTGTGCTTACTAGGTTAGGAAAGACCTCATTAAGTCAAATATCTGCAGTTTAACCTGTTATGGAAAAGGAAGACAAAATGCATTCACAAATAATATAATCATTGCATCCAAAAAAAGGTTGTCTGCTAAACTGTCATGAATAGCAGATTGTGACCTCTAAGTTTAAAACTCCTGAGTAAAGTACCTGTTACTTTGCTCCTTTGCAATACTATAAATAAAAATAAATCTGTAAACTTCAAGAAATTATACTAAAATGGGATAAAAAAATATGAGGTGAATAAAACACACACTTGCATCAGTTCAGACAAGTGCAGTGGATGGATTAGGAATAAAAGCAGTTTTGAGCAGACTTCACCTGGATTGCCGGCACGATCTGTCACTGTATTCTTAACATGCCCTGATCTCTTCAGAAGCCCTTGCAGCACACTGCTACTGTTCCCAGATATGAGTGCAGTATCCAGCATTTGGCTAGACCATCAGAGCTGGAGCCAGAACAGCTTCCTGCTGAGCAGACCTGAATAAAATTATCCAGAGGGCTTTGGTAAAAATTAGTGGGCTTCAGTGAAATTACTCAACAGACCTTAGTAAAAATTAATTGCATAGCCTAGCCTAAAGCACAAAGGAAAGCAGTACCAAATGAACAGCAGCTGAGTTTGGCTCATATTGGAAAGAGCTAATTTGATTCTGGTCACAAAAAAAAGGGGGAAATTTACTTTGTTACCGATTCCAACAGGAAATGAAAGTAGATCTTTTTTTTTTTTATAAGGCTGTTTGTTGAGTCATACGGCTCTGAAATTTTCTTCTTTGTACTTCTGGGAATTATATGCAGTGCCAATGTACATTCTTCTTTAAACAATGTTTTAGATTGCTGAATCGAGGAGGAATGTGTGCCATGTCACATGGTTTCTGCAATTCGACATAAAGAAGCAGATGACGCTGGTTTGATCCCTGTGGAAACTTCAGCTATATTGAAGGTTCCTTGTGTTTCGTAGGACTTTAATCAAAAGGTTCTGTATAACTCAACATCACTAGAATAATGGCTAATTTGAGAAAGTACAGGGATACAAATAGGAAACTGAAGAAATTAAATCCAGCAAGGCTGCGTAAGACTTTAGTGGGATTATGGAAAACACAAAACCATTCAGGCAACAGGCTGGGTTGCCTAGAAATGGGGCAACTGTTTAACGCAGTTAAAAAAAAATAAAATCATTTATGCTCCTGGGCCTTCATTGTTAAAAGATCGGTTATCTGCTTATTTTCTACTTTTACCCTTTATCAAAGTGTAGGTGAGCTGTACATGGTATAACCAACTCACATCACCCTGCAAAATAATATTGTTTTGTGCAGTAGATGCCTACATTTCCATGGAAAGAGCTTCATTTTTCAGAGAATTATCGCCTTTGGAGAGAGAAAAGACCTATTAGGTCATAAAATCTGTTCTTCTGCCAGTACAGGATTTGTTGCATCTATGTATATTCATTAGTGTTTTGTTCAAGTTGTTTTTCAAAAGAGCAGGGGGACTTCCAGTGCTGAGCTAATGAAACAGAAGCACGGCTGAGTATATCTCACCAGAAGTTTGCCCCTTATACCTTCCTTGTCTGCCTTTAGAAGTGTTTTATTAAAAATGCATTTTTCAATTTCACAAATGCCTCTATACTAGCCAAATGTTTATTACAGCTGCATCTTAATTTAAATGAATCATTTCTTCTCTTTCAGACAAATTTTGTGCCTCATTTTTAGGCAGAATTGAGGTTCTTGAAACTTAGGAAAAGAAAATGATTCCTTTCTGAACTTTTCCATGTCTCTGAATATAGTAACCATGATGTAGGGGTTGACAGGTGACAATTTTGAAGAAAAAGCCATGTACTATATATCAACATGATGTAACACTTCACCTGTCTGTGTCTTATCTGAATTTCAGACAAGTCTGCATTATGGTAATTTATCTCCACCTTTGAAAAGGCTTCAACCTGTGCTCTAAATCAAATGAGAACTTGCATATCATTAAAGTCAAGCCCAAATAAGGGCTTAAGGTCAAGCATGTATTAAACTGTTTTTAAATGTCTCTAATGAACTTGCTAGTTCAAGAAAAATAGCAAGATAAGTACAGTTTCTTGTTCTCATTCATAAATGCATTTCAGTATAAAAACATGCTAATTTCACCTAAATCCAAATTTCTTGGGTGAGATTCAGCTCAGCTGTGCAAATATAGGAGGACTTATTAGCAAGCATGTGATCATAAACCTTATCACACAAAATCACTTGAAATTCCACACAATTTCAGAGTAGAGACAAGTCTTACCTTCTGAAAGCTGAACTCATCATTTTCTCTCTTCCGTAATTTTAAATGAAGCTTTGTATGAATTCCCAAAGGTGTTATGGGGATTATTTTATTACTGTTCCTACACTTTTTGTGGGTGATAAAATTAATATGATCTGACTGATCCAGTGATAACCAAAATGCCTGTGTCCACACTGGCCACTCAAACCATCTTAGCACTTTTACAGGGGGACAGAAAAGTGCTAAGATAGTTTCCTTGGCTCCTTACTCACAAGATTAATTGCTTAGTTTTGAAAGCCAATTTGTCATGCATTTTGGCCAGTTTGTGTTGACCAGTCCTGGTATTTTAGCACCGATCTTAAAAAAGCATGAATAAGGACAGTCCCCTGGAAGGGGATTAAGGTAGGGATTTTTTTCAAGTGAGAAAAGACTGTAACTTGCTGACATAATTTGTCACTTGGCTTTGGCATTTAGCTTTACAACAAAAACTTTAGCAATATCAATCTGGCTTCACTGAGTACAATATGAACATATTCAGTTATAGAAGAATCCTTTCGATGAGGCTTCTCTGTGGCCATCTAAAACAACAAGCAGTCAAGACATTTCCTGTGTGTATGTCTATGTATAGGACCATACCTTACTTTAAGAGACTGCACAAACTTTTTGGAAACTATCAGAAAGGTTGCAAGGTTTATAAAGCAGCAAAGCTTCTAGATGGTATCATATCGGTCAATCTCACTGGCGCTGCTGTAATCAGCAAAATTCCTCAGCCTGGTGCTCCTTCACTATAAACAGGCAGGTGGGACTGACAAGGTGTTTTCAAAGACCTCTGCTATGAAACACATATTCCTGGTTGTTGAAAAATCAGATTTGTCAAACTTTTCGCTTCCTGCATGTCTGTATTCCTTCTGGCTTCTAGGGACAAGTTTCCAGCCAAGGTGATGAAGACCGAAAGTGGTTGATGATTGTCTTCGCAGTAGCTGGTGGATAGACACTCTGCTAAGATCTGCCTGTCACATTATTTTTATAAGTTCTGACAACAGCATAGTCAAGTTTATGAAACAGATGATTCATACTATGTATAGCTTTTTATGCATCTGAAATGTATATACATATGTATTAAAAACATGATGGGAACTGTTGTTGCAGAGTACGCCTGCACAAGGAGAGACAGCAATTCTTCTTGAAGGGGAGGACTCACAAAACTGAAGTGACACTCTAGCACACTGAAACACTGAAATGCTATTCTAATGAGATAAGCAGTCATTTAAAATTTGTGCTTTACCATATTCTCAGCTGCATAATTTTCTATGCATCTAAAAGTTTATTAGCAACATTATAAGGGTTTCTCTGGAAATAATGTGCATTTATTTGTACGTGTTTTACAATAAGAAACACATCAAAAGGCTCCTATAGTGTTCTTTTGTTGAATGATGGTCATGTGTGGTTTACAATTGAATTGTAAGGACAGGAGGACAGGCAGAAGACAAGTGAAAAATGCAAGAGACTCTCTGCCAGCAGGGAAGAAGAGCTGTAATGAGCAAAACTCCCAACTTGATCTAATTTACAGCCAAGCAGAGCTTCAGGAATGTGTGGGAATTAATCTTTTTATTTATCCAGAATGAAGGAAGAGAATTAAGGGCAAGAGGAATAGCACTGAAATGGACGGATTTGTATTCCCTCTTGAAAAACATCTCATCTAAGTGCCTGACAGCTAAAGTTCATAAGTGCAACAGCAAATTTTTAAGAAGCTGTATAGCTTTTCTGTTTGTTCTTTTTCTGACAGGGGATGGGAGAGAGAGTCTGGGTTTGACCAATAATGCGATCATTGTTGAAAATCTACAGCAGTACAAGAAATGAATGGGGAATATAGCCATAAGAAACAGGCAAATTAAAAAAAAAAAAAATAAAAAAGAAGAGTAATGAATTTTCCTGACTTAGGCCCCAGCTATGAAAAGTGTCTAATCAGAGAGCCAAGGATTTGCAGTGTTAAGCTTTTCAGCTTGAAGAGATATGATCAGAATGCCAGTATGGTGGTTTCTGCTCACCTGGGTTTCTACTTTCCAAACAGCCGTATCAGATCTCCACTTTTCTGCTCAAGCAATTCAGTTTAAGCTTAAATAAAATGAGATATATGAATGACCCATAGAAAAAATTCCATGTTAGGAATCTCATAATGTCACTACTGTTCTTTGATATAAGCCAAGTCACATAGTTCCGCATAAACTTATTCCTATAGTTGCTGGCTTTTTGCAGTTTTGTATTTTCACACTCCCTTCTCCACTAACTTCTTCCATTTTGACAGCTTGCCAGTATAGTAGCCAGATCCCCTATTATATGCCAATTAATCCTTTCTTGATGAATTTGAATCATTTGTATTTTATTGTACACAGCACAGAAATATATCATGGCAAAATGTATTACAAATAGGGCATGGGTTATTCATATATAAAGCCTTTATTGTTCTCTACTACAGGAGTATTTATAACTTCAAATTAAAATAACTAATGCCCTGCTAGAGAAGCTTTTTCCATTGTATTTGAGAAGCTTTTTAATATTTTTTCCAACAGAATGCTAATAGTGTAACATGCCACTTTTTGTTTTAGAAACACAGATGAGATGTACAGATGAGATGAAGAGTTATGGTACTGTGCAAATACAAACAAATACAAATAATTGCATAATAATACAATAGGCTGCAACTATTTTTTAAAACACAGTTTTGTCTAAGGAGGGTACTGCATACCTGGGGCCTCTGCCCACAGAAGAGCGTATTTGGTCCTATTAACTAAACTGAATGACAACTGTATGCTCCACCAAGGCAGGAGCAGAGTTAGAAGCCATTTTAATCAGATGCCCATAGTGGATTTTCAAATCTACCTCTGCTTAAAGCTCATACTTAAATCCAGTGAGGCTGCTCCTGTGAGATAAAGAGGGTGCTCAAGCCCATCGTTGAGCTGCAGACTTGACTTTGCCCTCCTTAGGGCACAGTCCCACACTATGACAGAACCGACAAGTGGTCCACAGTGTCTGAAAGTCCAAGATTTCAACCACTCTTTCCTTTTCTTCCTTCCACTCCCCTTCCTGTCCCTTCACTACACATTTACCTTCTCCCCTTCATCTCACTAATTTCAGTGCTTGTCTGACCCCTAGATAAACTGTTCACTCTACCAGCAAAAAAAAAAATCCACATTCACTTTTTTGCCAGGCTTTTTTTTTTGCCATTTTAGTTAGCTGAGGTAATGTGTTGTGCTCCAACAAGCACCAACGCCAATACAAAATAAGTGAGCATCCAGGAGTAAGAGGAAAGGAGAGCTTGGAGGGAAGGGGGGCCTTCACCCTCATTACAGCTGCTTTTAATTCATATCAGGTTGCATTAGCCACTGTTTACAAGTAAAGTGACTTCTGAAATTGCAACATAGTGCCACCTTTTTAAACACACTTATTCTCATAAAGGCATTAGCTGAACTGATCTTGTAAAATCCAGTTTTAAACTCCTACAAAGGTATTTTATTGCTTAATATTATTACGATGCCTAGATGCTTCCCTCAAAATTCAGAAGGAATTAAAGCTCTGTAACACAGCAAAATTGTGTAGCCAATTAGAAGACCCAAACTGTTCAAACAGAAATGTCTGTATGTGCAAGAAAAAGAAGGATTTCACTTTTAACCAACCTTATAACACATCCTTGTATGTATCCTTTACTTGTTAATCTGATTTCATTTAGTTCTAAAGAGGAGCTTTGCATACTAATTCAGATTAATCAGGTCTGACCGCATGTAATTAAAAATTAGTAAGACAAAGGCAGACCCTAAATCAATTCTTAAAGAACATCTTCCTTCAACTACAAAAGATTAGACTTTATGCATCAGTTGCTCTGAAAGGAAAAACAGTTATTATTGAAGAGTACGCTAACATTTATCATAAAAAAATGAAGCACGTTTGCCTAACAAAATTAAATGATCCAGACAATAAAGCACATTTGCAGAGATCAAGAATGATAAAACGAACACAAGAGTAAAATCCAATGCAAAAAAACATTAAAGCACATTCCTGCAGTGAGCTTGTGGCAAAGGACCCCTGTGCAATCGAGGTCCTATAGCATTTCAGTGTTTGCATTCGATAAAACCCAGGGAACTAAACGCAAGCCTATAGTAGAAAAAATATTATAGTTTTTTGTGCAATTCACAAACAATGCAACCTGTGCCTTAAGTTGGTTAAAAATTAGAAAAAACACCTTAATTACCTCACCTTTTTTAAAAATCTATTTTGAATTTATTTGAGAAGTGTTATTCACCATTTTACTGCATTTGGACACTGCTTATCAGAGCAAAGGATCACAATTTCGAAAAAATTATTGGTTTTTGTTGGGGTTTTTTTTAATATATTTTTTCAAAAGAGAACATTTGGTATTCTTACAAGAAAAAAATGTAAGTCTGCAAATCTCTGTGAAACAAAGAACTTTATTACAAGGACAATTAAATGACCCAGAGAAGATCTGCAACTGTTCCCTTCACAACTAAGGTCACATTCTCTGTTATTTTATGTGAAAGGAGCAAAAGAAGGCTAACATTCAACTCTGCACCCAGCAAATGGTCCTCATTCTGCCCTCAAGTCCCATTTGTGTTATTTAATGTCTCTCAAAGGAGTCTTCAGCCTGCCTTAATACGTCAATAAGTATTCCCCTGCTCCCACCATCTCCATCACATGTACCAGGGCAGGAAACACGGCCGCCCTGCCAGCAGCTGTTAAAACCACAGTAAGATTACGATCACGGTGGCAGGGGAAGCCCTCTTTCAGGATCTGAATTTAAACCACTGTGACCATTATGGTCCATGCAGGAGAACCTCAGGGTGTGATAAGCCTCAATGTGCTCACTTCCAATGTTGCATCCTTGGCAAATAGAGGACCTAACTAGTGGAGGGCAGGGGACATGACACTTGCCTCTAGAAGCTAGTGCCGACTTACCACACTTGGAATGGGTGCTGCACTTCAACTCCTGGGGCCAACAGCCCCAGAAATACAGGTAGGGAAGATTGGTGTTTACTAAATAATCTTTCCAGATGGACTTCACAGTGTAAGCTTTCTCCAATAACAGCAATTTATTGATATTAAAACTCATAAGTTATCACTAAAATTAGAATATACTGAATTCCTTTCTTCAGAGGGCATACAGTTTCAAAAAGTGTTATTTACCTATTTGGGGCCAGCATTTTATGATGAATGTTGTCTTGTCCCACACCACTGTCTGCTTACAAACGGCTGCTGCAAGCATTTGAATAACAAGGGATTTCGGAATACAACACAGTTGCATTTGCACATATATTAAATATATGCCTTATATTTAAGGCATCCTCTGGGAAAGCTGCACAATTCAACCATGCCTTCTATTTTTGCCAATAATTAACCTACACTACAAAGATTTATTAGACTAAACAATGCTGTAAACCCTGAAAGCAAAATAGATAACATCCCAATATGATGTTCTTAGTCCCGTCTTATACCTCATTCTTTTCAATACTGCAAATTAAAATTAGAGTCAGTGGAAACTAAAGAAGTATGGGGTTTTATGCATGGGCTAACATATTTAGCTAGGTGAGAAAATAAATGCTGTTTACCTTTTTCTGTTTAAAAGTGTAAATCCTTCCTGCTGCACGAATTTGTAAAGTAAAATTGCTCAGTATTTATACATCTCTCACGCCTATCTTTTAGATCAACAGTGATAAATCCAGAATTTTGAAAGTAATAGAGTATGTAATAGGAAATTCCCGTTGTCACTTGCATTAAAACACTACAGTGAAGTACAAAATACAAAAAATAAACTATGATTCTGACAATAGTCATTTGGAAGATAAACTTATCAAAGATTATGTATCTTCTTTTAAATAATGCATCACACCTATTCCTGAACCACTGCAGTTTCTTCTCAAGGTGTTGTAAAACTGAGCAACCTGAAGCATATTTATACAGATTAAGTGGTTTTTAATACTCCAAAGAGCACTTAATCTGCATGAATGTGCTTCGTGTTGCTGTGTGCCCCTGAAGCCTGAACAAGGAGCCTAAGTGATTCTGAAAGTCTGCAGCACATTTGTATTTTGATAAGTTAAACAAAGGCAGAAATGGAGGGAATATGTTAATTGGCCCTGGCAAGCAAGACAAGCAACTGGCAATCAGATACTTTCCAGCCTGAGCTCCTTATTCTCCAGCCATATCCTTTAAACATCTCTAATTATACAAATAATGCAAGTTATTATGCTAATATGGAGTCAAAACCAGGAGAATGCTGGAAATGATGTATCCTTGATAAATGTTCCATAATCACCATGACTAATGTTTATTAAAATGCTGCCCTAGAAACTGAAGCAAAGGCCAGCTGTTTTACCTTAAGGGTTCTGCTATGGCATTTTTCAAATATTCTGTGTTTATTGCTTTTTTGTCTAAATGAGAGAACAGCAGCAATACACTCAGCAAAAGAACCTTTAGATTCTGCCACCTTCTTGCAGCAGAGCCAGGAGCTGTTTATGGTAGCCAAGATATCTATACGGTATGCTAAAAGTGAAATATGTGGAAAGAGAATTTAAAAATAAAAATAGGTGATCTTTATACCAGTTCCACACTTGGTCCCATATCGATTAAAATAAGAGGAAGAAATTGCACCAGCAGAACTAGCACATGACTGATTGCCCTTACTGACTACTCTGGGGAAACAGATTTGCCAGTGTGTTTTGCTGCAGATGTCCTTCCTCTTCCAGTGTTTGAGAGGAGGACACAAAGATGTCATCTGATGTGCAGGAGGATGACATTCTCCCACTCTTTTTGCTTGTAGGAAATGAAGAAACTTGGTGGTAGAAAAGTTTTGAAGGGATTGTGGTGTATATGAAAATTGTTTCTCATGTAATTCATACTGTTATGGAGAAAACCTTTGAAAGACTGTCAGAATACAGCAAGGCATACTGTTTAAGTTTCATACAGAATACATACAAAGCATCAGCACCTTTTTGTTGTTGTTATTTTACTCTATGCAAAGTAAGAATGTGTGGGATCTTGTAGAACATGTAACAAATATTCAGTACAAACTACTTTTCCAGCAACTGGGTCCCAGAGCTGTATAAATATCTGCAGAAAGCAGTGCCCAAGGCTTTAGGAGAATGTGAAATGAAAAGGATACATCTGTTAGCTGGTATGTAGCAGAGGAGGCAAACTGCTGAGTGAATTGGCAAGGGAGAACAGAAGATGATAATGAAGCCAACACTAAAGTCACTAGAAGAGATGGAAGGTAACATTTGCCGATCTTCAGTTCAGCATGGTTCACAACACTGGATCATATGGAATCATTCATCAGTTCCTAAGGCATAAAGGTACTTTCTTCACAGAGTACTTGTCCCAGATATCTTCTACTGATGCCTGTTCTGAAGGTCAGAAACAGTTTTCCAAGCTAATAAACAATTCACGAAGATCTTGCCACAGGAGAGTAAAGAACATTTGGGGCTCACAAAGGGCTACTGAAATAGCCGTAAGGAGCAAAAAGAAGTGACAGAAAAACGATGAATGGCTCAGATTTGCAATTATTTTTTCTCATTTATGTTTCTTGTAAGTTTATTTATTGTAATCCTAAAGTATCATTCTAAGCTGGCCCCAACCTCAGCGCGAAAGTCAGGTCTGCCATAATATCTTTGACAGGGAAAGCTACAGAAGAAAAATACAGTCATATGAATGGATGATTCAACTCAAGTGGTTAGAATATAATACAAAATTATTTCCACAAATACATTTGTGTGAGATGTGCACTAATTTCAACTGTTCAGACACCCCTGTGTTGACTGGTCCTTTGTATAGATAGGAACAGGATGCTTTCTACCTTGTCAGCTTAAAATGTTACAGGTAATAAAATCAGTACAATGTGCAAATGGCACATACCAAACTGCTCCTTCCTTGCATTTGTCATTTTACCGAAGCCATAAAACTTAGGCATGTAATGGAGAGAATCAGGGTTTTTTTAAATAGTTGGGTGAAAGTGTGGTTATTTTGGTGATGAAGCTAGGTAGGTTTATAGGTGTAACAGAACAGACAGATCTTCCACCCTTTTTGGGTGCTCAGGAGTTGAATTCTGGCATCCATCTCAGAGGTACAAAAGAGTTTTCTCTGCCATCACTAATCCTCTCTTACTATTATTGCTGGGAGGTTTTAATATACCCCTGAGGTGTTCCACAAACAGAAGTCTGCAGGACATCCAGTACCCATAACACTGCACTTGATTTGCATGCTGTAGGATAGTTTTTGCCAGACATTGTTCCCAAGAGAAATTAGAACATATGGTGAGCATTTTACCAGCTTTGCCTCTAACAGGTCTGGATAACCCAGCAGGAATGGACTAACGGGATTTTTGTCACTCAGTTGTTTTGCCTGCTGTGAAAGGGCACCCTCCCTAACTGCCAGTCTTCACCCCTCCATGCTCAAATCAACTGTAGTGCAAAGTGCAGGATGTTGCCTGAAGCTTCTCCATATCCGATATGCAACTGCTTGGTTACTTTTTGAAGTGATGTTTTCAGGCAGCTTTTCTCAACTTCCCTGTTATTGCTGTCTTTTCTATGTTTAGAAAACATACCTTGATACTGTCACAGCTTGGGCAGGACCATCACTTCAGCTTCTCTAATGTCTCCCACCTCTCCAAGCTCTGGGCCTGCCTCCCTGCCCTCCAGGGGCGCAAACACCATGATTCTCCTTCCAACTGGCTGTCAGGTCCAAGGCATACTTTTGACCTTTCTCTTTGGGAGCTTGAGATCAGCAGTGAAAACCAGAACCAGAAGGTTCTTTTATAGCAAGGGGATTCCATTGTCACTGCTCTTTGTGTGTATCTCTCTTACCACTGGGAAGAAATCAAAGCACAAAGGATGCTCAAAACAACAAGACTTACAACCTTTTTCAAGTTTACTAGCATTTTTATATCACCCTTTTGTAGATCCAAATTTCTTCTAATTCCCCCTTTCTCCTCCTTCTACCTTGTCTTTCTGGCTGAAGCTCTTGCCAAGCTAATGAATCCAACATAAGTAGGCAAAGCAACACAATAATCCAACCAAGACAAAGTAGTCATAAATTATTACAGGCAGCTCCAAATCCAATCTGCTGTTGTCTTGGTGACTGACTGGGAAGCACCAATAGTTTTTTGTTTTTTTCTCAGGCTGCAAGATGTCATCCATATTCGTCTGTCTTCCCTCCCCTGCTTCCCCACCCTTCCTGTTCCAGCCCTGGATGTTACACACTGTCTCATCTTGATTTTTAATGAGATAGCTTTGGAGTCAATCAATCCCTGAACTTTCAGTGCGATCTGTTACTGTATCTTTTTCTTCATAATTTTATGATTTTTAACAAAACCTCAGAAACACTGGACTTTTAGTCCTGTGAAAAGCCCCCTTCTCCCTGCAGTTCTTACATTTACTTTTTATACGCTGTCATGCAGCCCTGCATGATGTGTTAACTCAGCCCAGGAGCCACTATGCTACTTGTCACCCTGCTGCTTTGTGTTCCTTTGACTCCTTTCTATGGAGCACACTGATACTTCTAACAGCTGACGTCTGACTTAGAGAAAGCAAATAATGGAGCTGACCTCATCCCAGAAAATAAAGCAGTCTTTTACCTGGACATATGGTAGCAAAAGGGCTCAGGGCATAATTTCCCCTTGCCACTGCTTCTTTGCTCTCTTTTTTTATTGCCGCACATGCTCTGCATAGAAGAAAACTTCTAATCCTTTTTATTTTTAATCCAATTTTGATATTTTTGAGGGTTTCATTCTCTGTTTTCTAAGTATTTTTTGTATTTTTATGCTTTCATATTGTCTGGAGAATGCACATGGGTAAGGCGATTTATACCTTCTTCAGTTAAATGAGCAGTGATGGACACTAATATATTGTACATGTACTTAAGCCAAGCAAATATTCTATCTTCCATCAACTATATAGAAAATTGCCTAGACAAACCACATATCGTGTATGGGAAACTGCAAATACAGAATGTGTGTATATTTGATGTCATAATATGTTAGAATAAGGAGTTTACAAAAGCAAAGAGAGATATGTAATTCCTATCAACCTACCTAGATGCCTTTGCTTTCTTCTCAAGTTTCCTCTTTAAAAGTTAAAAGCATTGTACAAGAGTATTAGCACATGTTATGTTTAGGAATTAGCTGCAGTTATGCTGTTATATTCCTGTAAGGCAGCATTTTGAATATCTGGCACTAAGAAGGCATGATGTAGAGATGTTCTTTATAAAAGCGAGTCAGGGAAGAGGTATTCAGCTCAAAATGGGTTATTGCAGTAGGACCTCAGGACAATGTGTTAGAACTAAAAGAAAACCAAACCTTCTAGTGTTCCTATTACCAACCACAGATTAGAACACAGGCAGCTTATTTTCACCCACAATTATACAGGTTTCTCTTTCATTTCCTAAACAGGAACATGGGATTAAATTTCTTAAATGCTCACATTAGGGACTTTTAGTTTCCAATTCTCATAAATAACTGCACTATTAAAGATGACATCATGATTACTCACCTTAAACAAAAAGAAATTGTAAAGATGGCTGCAGTTCAATTCAGCAGAGTAAATACATGTAATACAGCTATATAGGAAATAAATTCCTCTTTAAAAATCTTCTGAAAAATGTGCTTGCCTGAACACGTATCAAATTTACATCTGAGTTCAGAGAAAGACCCAAGAAAATTATGCCAGTCATATTCTTGGCAGCCATCAACAGGGTAATGCTGTCAAATATGGTATAAATTTCCTCTTAACACATTGTACATCCTGCTTATCTCACCTCACCCACAGCCACACAAAAGGGAGGAGATGGAGGCTAGTGGCAGCTTGGAGACCAGACAGAACCAACAGGTGAGACCCTTAAACACCCAAATGCATTGAGTGTGTCAGAGATCGTATCCAAACAGACCAAACCAAAGGAGTAATCTCCACCAAGAAGAAACAAAGGTGGAAGAGGACTCCTTCAGCTGATATAATGAACCAAGGAGACACAGCATAGAGAAATAATCCTGTGTCCTTGGTGACTGTAGCATAAAACACATCTGCGAGCAGAGGATCCAAAAACAGGCTGGCAAAAAAGACAAGGGAAGAAAAGCCAAGGCATAGAATCCAAAGAAAAAAAGGAAATATGGAAAGAGCTAGGTGGAGAATCAGAAAGACATTTGCTGTTATGATGGCAACTGCTACTGGCACTCTCTGGCAATAGCCATTCACTCAGCAGCAGTGAGGTTTAGCATGGTTTTGGGAGTCTCCACCTACTTTGTTTTCCTACTGCTAATTTTTCCTTACCACACCCTCACTTCTGGCACTGCTGTGTCTTCCAGCCTAGGTAGAGGATTTGCTGTAACTTGAAAAATAAACCAGCATAAATAAAAGAGAAAAGAAGGGCTGTTGTGGAAGAAAATTCATGAAAGGTTGAGGATTGCTAAGATGACACTGTCATTAGAAAGTAGAGTTTGCCATTCTGTCCTATATGCCTTCACAGTAACACCCCTCTCCAATGTTGCTGCGCTCCACTCTAACTCCTTGCAAAGCCAAAATAGGTGGATGCAATCACACAACTCACCCCTCCTGCCTGCCCAGGTCCCACACTCCCTCAGACAAAGGTAGGCTGGGCTCCTCAGAGAGCATTGCTTGGCATCCATTGCTTGGGCATCTAAGAGTGGCTCTGATGGTTGCTTCCTCTCAGTCAGAAATCTGATTCAAAAGGACAAGCTAAGAAGGTTGGTAGAGTAGTCTGACATTCCCCTCTGCACAGTAGCACTGCTTCAAAAGAAGAGTTGAAAGGCAGCCTTATCGTTCTATCCTCCTCAACAAGGCCACCTAAC
The DNA here is from genome assembly GCA_024733675.1 of Psilopsiagon aymara. Classification (NCBI taxonomy): domain Eukaryota; kingdom Metazoa; phylum Chordata; class Aves; order Psittaciformes; family Psittacidae; genus Psilopsiagon; species Psilopsiagon aymara. The sequence continues at coordinate 8,299 of JANRGW010011479.1, read as the reverse complement.
CAAGGGTTTGGTCATTAATATACTCTTGAGGAAGTGGGATGCTAAAAACACATTTTAGAGATGAAATGGCTTCAATCACATCTTGTGAAGTGCCCTGTACAGCTGATATGTATTGGTGTACAGCAAGAGCACTTCCACATGCAGCAACTCTTCCTCATTTTGGGATTGCAAGAGGGCCAGATGCCATAAGCAGATGCAGAAAGCCAAAAGGTAAGCAGAGTTTTTCCAGAAATCTACCATGTGTGGAAGACCACAGAAGCCACAAAAGCCACCACTACCACTCAGTGCACATCATACTTAGAGGTGGGCTGTGTTACCCACTAGCACGTCAGCATTGCAAAGTCCACCAAAGTCTAATTTTAGACATCTTCATTCATACCTGGCCTCAGTTTTCAGTTATATCTATATATGGCTTTAAGTTTCTTTGGAAACACAGGATTAATCCAGTCTTTCTGAGAGATGCTCAGATGAACTCTGAGGATGTCCACTCTGTATCATGAGAGCTGCCCTGGTCCCTAACCTGGTTTATGTCTGGGTGCTATACAACAAGCTTTCTGTAGGTCACACTTCCAGATAGCCCTTCAGGGCAAGCGTGAGTGGTAACGTAGAAGTGCAATGCTGTTGAACATGTGAATTTTGTCTGTAAATTTAACAGTGAAAGATTTTCTCCTTGTATTAAGAGCTCTTGCTATGCACTGATTAGTTCGGATATGTGCACACATCCATATTTATGTGCACGTGTGTATGCAAATATATATATTTATACATATTTTATATTACATTAATTTCTGATGTATAATCTCTTTTCTAAACAGGTGGTTGCACAGAAAAGTACAGCAAGTTTGTTGGACAAGTACTAGACCTGTCAGTGGGCACATAACATTTTTTTTTATTATATAGAGTATTTATCTCATGTTACTGCAGGTTTGAATCACACACAAGAGCTCACATCTACCTGTCTGAACACATCCTAACTGCAAGTGATTTACTACTACTTAGGAAAAGAATCACTCATTTTTTGTTGTGCCCCCACCTTATTTGCAAGTTAATGCACAAGGCAGACCTCAGGCAGCCTTAATTTAGTTTGCTCTCCTAGTTCCCGAATCCCTCATCTGTACACTGCCATTCAACGCAGCAGGGGTGTCAGGTTCCCAGACCAGAACAGCTCCAGTCCCTCTAATTATTGAGTGAACTTTGTCTATGGCTTTCACTGAGGTAATGGAGTCCACAGGGAGCAATGATTTGGTATAATGAAGGTCATTCTCATCAAGATATTTACTTCTTTAAATTAATAAGAAGGCGGAAAAACACCTTTCCTGAGCTGCAAAAATACTTTATTATTGTAAAAGCTACAACCAGAAGATAAAACCGTATCACAAGAAGAAACAGTAAGAACTTCTGAAACAGAAAATGAAGAAAAATGCATCACCTGCACTGCATGTTACTCATTAGACTCTCCAAAGTCTCATTTTACCACTAGTATATCCCTGCTGAGGCAATAGGCATGCAGCCTGTGGTGTGGTATAGCTGCTTAGACTTTCTCTGTTCTCCCAGGTACAAGTACAGATAAGCAGCCAGAGAAGTCAGAAAGACAAATACAGGATAAAGAGAAAACCTTTGTGAATCATGTTCACTCTAGCTTAGTCAGGTGGGGTGGCTGAACCAGATACATAAAATGTGGCTGCATTTACTGTCTAAAGTTAAGCTAGCTGAAAAGGTAGATTAGTTCTTCGTTTAAAGAATCTTGTAGGGGATTCTTTAAACAAAGGAGGAAGTCTCCGCTTTACCCACAGAGCAGAATCACACGTGGAGTAAGCAGCATTACTGAGACTTACATGCTATGGGAGGTCTCTACAGTCATAAACTCAAAGCCATGGACTGTCAATCACAAAATCTAACAGCAGTACATGGATAGGCAATGAGATTGTTTTTTAAGCACTCGAACAGAAATAACAGAGAATGTTATGTTTCAAAAAGCTAAGATCAAGAAGCGGGTCCATGATTAGTGGTGTTATGGATAGGTTCAACTTTAACCTTCGAACACCTTCAAAACTAGCAGAACACAGTGCCGGACAGAGCTGCAAATCCAAGCACTGTTTGTGGGACTAGTGCCATTGATACCAAAGTGACATTTGTTTTAAGTCAATATGCTTTAGCAGACTGCTCTAATGCAAACAAACAAACAAGCCAACCTATCAACCCCTAATAAGCTTTGCAAGTAAAATGTCACCCCAAGAAAGTAAAAATTGTATTTGTGAATGAAGTTTTCTTTAATATTAAAGACACAATGTGCCTCTAAGATCTACTATGAGCAGGGCTTGTGGCCATAAAGTTGGTCCTGTTTTCTTTTGGTTATTCAAGGCTCTATATAATTATTCTTTCATTTTACCCAGAATAAGTGAGGACAAAAAAAAAAAAAACAACTTTGTGTTTTCTGAGTTATTATAAAACAGACAAGGAAAACATGGTATATAATTTCTTTAAACTCCTGGAGGCTCCTAAATAAAGTACATGCTCCTCACTGAAGGATTCACAGTAGCATTGAAGACCAGCTTTCTTCCAGAGAGGGTATCTTGTGGTAGTTTTCTACCCCTGCATCTTTGACTAAAACAGGTATTTGAGAATGCTGAATTTCCAACTTTTACTCTAGTAGTCCAATATCATGCTACCAAACCTTACAATGGTTTTCACATTCTGTCCTTTTTTTTAATGTTTCTGTCAAGGAGGTTTGAAGCTGCTGTTGGTTTGCTTTGTTTTTTTAAACTGCCTGCCTGCTTGATTCCTAGCCACAATCCTATTGACATGATTTCTGGACCAGCTGACCTTCATGCCTAGATGTATCCTATTTGCCAACTGTATCCTATTCTGATCCTCCAGACAACCCATCCTGGCCATGCATGCAAGCTGGGAATGTTTTCCTAAGATGTGCCTCCTAGCCCCTCGCTTATGGACAGACTCTCCCACTCAACATGAGCATACCCAAGATTTTCTTCAGGAAAAAAAAAAAAAAAAAAAGCACACTTTCAAATTCATTTTTCTGTCTGGGATTTTGAGATAATTCTTGTCCTCTATTCTCAGAAAGTTCTGAAGATTTCTTGTTTTACAGTTATAAATATAGGTGGATTTTTTTCTTTTTTAATGAAGCTCAGCTATTTTGTTTCCTTCTAGTGTCTCCATTAACTATTTAAGATTTTCCTTTGTAGCCTTTTTGAAATGTGACAAGTGTTTTTCTATCTTCACACTTCAGAACTTCAGAAGCAAAATTTCAGTACTCTATTTTGCCACATATCTGTCACTCATAATATGTAATGTAGCTGAAATGAAAATAAATGCCAGAGTCTTGAAAAACTCTTCACACCTTCCAGTCCTACTAATTTCAAGGGAACTGTAGCCTATTAACAGGCAAGTCTAAAGCCTCACTTGCCCATTGTGACTACTCTTGTTCATGCAGTCTTTTGCTCCTTTGAAAAACACAAATGCCACCACTAGTGCTTGGCAAAATTGTCCCACACAGTCAGTATGCCGAATGACATCCACTTAGGTAAAGCAAATGGATTTAAAACTGCCTCTTTGCATTCATCTAGCAAAATCCTATTTATAATGTCCTTAAACTTCAATTACTACTTCCAGAAGTCTTTACGTAAAGGGAGTACTTTAGTAAGGTTTGTGAAATGAACAACAGAATTATTTCTACATGTCCAAACCACTGTTTAGTAGCCATGTCAAAGTAATGAAGCAAAATCTTTAAATTAATTCTAAACCCAAACTATTCTATTGGTGATGAACACTGATATTTTTGATTTTTTAATTTTTTTTTTAATTTCTTATAGTTCTTGTTTCTACTGCATTTTAAGGCACATGACAAAGTTTTTAGATGCTTTAAATGCACATTTATGGTAGTTTTGAAAAAGGCTAACACATTGTACTAACTGAAGTTCTGGTAATTTAAATATATAGCATTAAAAAGGAAATTCAAGTCTTTTATGTTCTCCTTTTTTGTGCTATCAACACTTTCTATTAAATAGTTCCACAGCCTCCTTTCTGCTACAAAAGACATACACATCAAAAACAACCAACTCAGTGAAGAGTTTTATTGGCCACAGTATCTTTACAGATTTGGACAAAAAAGTACTTATAGATATAATTCTGCACTGGAAAAAATCAGACTTGTAGCTATCTAGATTTTCAGGAGCAATGATGGGAGCTTTAAATTCAAGGTAATATAAGAAACTGTAGTCCTTTGACCAAGCTTTGAACCTATATGTGTGTTGTGTTCTTCCACCTGGGCTACTACTAGTGGAACAAGATAAAAGAAGATCTTTCCAAATAAAAAAAAAATGAATGCTTGTAAAGTGTACCACTGGAGTCAAACACTTAGTAAAACTCCTGACCTTCAGTCCTGCTGAATTCAAAACACAAAGGCAGCTTTGAAATGCTGCAAATTGGGCCCAGCTGACATTTAAATATCAATTCTGAATATGTCCACACCCAAATATTGACACATCAGAAGTGGGACTATTGATTTTTTTTCAACAACACATTTCAGCCATCTGCTTTCCTTTGCCTAGTTGTTCTTCTGTCAGTGCTTACAATGAAACAACCGTAGCTGGTGGTTCACATACAATGAAATGTCTCATTTAAAATAAAAAATGTATCAAAGAACTGTGTTTGCCTGAAACCAGCGCCCAGACCTTGCCTGAACCACTGTATTGTTAGCTCTGCTCACCCAGGCCCTGCTAATAGGAATGTTCTATAAACAGATGCTGCCTGTGAAACCACTGCATGAAGGACCTTTGCTCTGAAGGACAGCTAGGATCCAAACTGTAAAATGCTGTGATCCTATGATTCCTGCTTTTGTGTTTTCACACTCCTCGGAGTAATACCAACACACAGCCTAGCCTGGGCTTTTGCCCACAGAACCCCCCAACCCACTGTCTTGGTGAGACTGCTCTTCCTCATCTCTCTGCCAAGTCAAGCATAATACATTAAAGCGCCTCTGCTCACACTCACACACAGTCGTATGGGAAAGGAAAACTCTTCTGGACAGATACATCTATGAGTTTAATCCAAGTGTCCTTCTTGCCCTCACTCAGAAGTTTGATACCTCCTCTTTCTCTTCAGTTCTTGGTCCCTCTGCTCCCTATGACAAAGGGTTTCAACACTGAGGGCTGACACTGCCAAAACCAAGCTACGGATTCAACTTGAATGATCTCTGAATTAGACAAAAGCTCAGGCCCAAGTCAAGTACAAATTCAGGGACAGCTGCATTTTTCTCTCATTCCCTCCTAGAGCATAATTCTTTCTCTAGATTTTTTGCATTCTAGGTGGATCGCTGGAACGGAAAGCTGAAAAGCAAGAGGGCAATAAGATAAGGACCTTATATTGTAGGTCTGAAGATGACAACAAAAGCAGGTACACATTGGAGGAGGATCTGTCCACCATACTGCAGGTACTATTATTATTCTGTCAGTACTAGCAGGTGGGGAGCTGCAAGGGAGCGTTCATTTGGCCAGGCATTTCTGAAATGAGTTTTGTTTGTTAGTGCTTAATTAACCCTTACTTTGTCTTGGTTCATTGTCAGGGTTTTTTTGAGGAAGGAGTTATAATTTACTCTGGCTTCCTTAACAATGAATGCTGGCAACCTGGCTGGCCATATGGTACTCAAGAGCAGTTTTGCTTGGCTCCTATTGTGTCCCACCACTTTGCATTCATATATATCCAGGTGTTCTGCAAAGAGGGAGGTAGATCATTGTCACCATTGTCCCCATTTTATGAACAAAGAAACTGAGACAGAGATCACAGGGTTTGTTTAGTCCTGCTTGAGAAGCAGATTCAAGAATAGAGTATCTGGCCCTTGGCACACTTCTCACTGGAACAGCACATTGCCTGGGATGGCAGGAAGAATGGTACAGGTGTAGGGGAGCCAAAGGTAGGCACAAGCTCTTTGATTTCAATGATTATCAGGTTTCAAGTGAATCCTCCACTTTGCATTTGAAAAACTAACTGATTGCGCTATTATATTTCTCCCCACTTCCAGACCCAGTCAGATGCATTTCTGCTTACATCAGAGAGCAAGGGGCACAGTTTCCCCAAATCCTAAAGGTAGGCAATTATCACATAAAACTACACTGGCTGATTTAAAAAAAAAAACAACCAAACAAATGTCTCTAACTAAAACAGGTACAACAAAGTGGACAGAAACTTTCAGAGAAATGAAATTAGGTAAAAAAAACAATTTAAAACAAAACAGAAAGAAAAAATGAAGCTTACTTTTAAATCTTTGAGACCTTGATGTAAAGAGATGTTTGAAGCTAATGAAGAGCCTGATGAGAAGGCTTCACTGCCTGGTGTCCATCTCCATTTGTCCTAGGCCACTTCATCTGAAAAATGATTCAAAGAATAAACATGTTCATAGCTTTTGCTGCTATGGCCCAATCATATTTAGCCAAAGAAATTGGGTCAGTGTACTTTTTATTTTCTTTCCATTCTACTAACTCAACAGGATACTGGCTGAATTCCAAGCATGCTGTGCCCCATTCCTGATTTCATAGACACTGAACAAAATAACCCCAATGACAAAATGGACTGTAGATGGCTCAGCTGACACAGCCACAGGCAGGAAATGGGTGGTTGTTGCAGCATATTATCCACAAATCTATCCAGACTGCAGGTTTTGCTATTTTACATCTCATCCTGCCAACCATGTCTACTGGTTGCTGCAACCAGAGCTGCTGTTGCTGCTGCAGGGTAGAAAGCAAAAAATTAAATAACAAAGATGGAACAGCACAAACAATGGCTGCTGCTGTGAATACACACAGTGGAGCAGTGTAGGTATAACCTATTTTTAGCCTAATTAATCAGTCTCTGATACTCATTCTCTTGTACCTTGTGAGAAGTCTAGGTCATGTTTGTTAAAACTGGTCATTTGGAGATGTGAATGCTTTGTGAGATAAAATAGCATGTGAAAGGGACATTCTGCAGTGCCTTTGTGGTATTCGGGGTGGGGAGAGGTGAAAGGGATACAGTTATATGTATGCATACATATATGTGTATGTTTATGTATGTGTATATATATAAATATATGTACATCGTGTGTGTATATATATGTATGCATGAACATGATGAATGTATATTCATATATATAGGACTAAAGGCTCCTGAAATCTAAAAGCATTTTCCAAACACTTTTGGTAGCTGTTTTCCTTCCTCAGTCATCTTAATATGATTAAATACCTAAGCAGTCTCACTATAGAGAAGGAAGCTTTGGACACCTACTCTTGTCATAATAATATACATAGAGGGTGTTTGAAAAAAACCCCAACTGATTAGATTCACCATATGACTCCCAAATAAAAGCAAATGTGCCTTTCATTTCATAGAATAATTTATCTGTGAAGAGGATAGTTTTTTTAAAAAAACCCTTTCCTCATTCCTGAATTGTTGCAATTTGGGGTTTGTTTTTTTTTTTTCTTTGCTGATGGATTTTTGTTTGCTTGGTTTGTTTTTTTTTTTTTGGAGGGGGGTGTGCCAGTCTGAAAGATGAGGACAGGGAAGTTGACAATCTTAGGGGTGTGTGAGTGTGTATGTTTGTGTACTTATGCATGTAAGGGGAGGGGGAGATAAAAACAGTGGGGAGATTTTAAACAGCTTGGAAATTCAATTGGGAAAAGTTCAAAGAAGATAGGGTGCTGCCCCACATACTCAAGGTATTCAGATTGCCACAGCAGCCCTACATTTAACCCATGAAGGGAGCACCCAGTAGGGCTGGGACAACAGTGATACTCAATTTATGCACAATACTAAACACCAAGACACAAGTTGTAACTTTCTCTGTAAGCACAATGTCTCTAGCCACTGCTTGCTGAATTAGTTGAATGACTAATTTGCTCCCAGTAAGTGTGAAGCTATGTCATCTTTCAGTGAAGTAGCAAACAATCAAGAGATTTTCTAGCACTCCTATCAAACAGTAAGTAACGCCATTATTCTAGTAAAATTAAGGTGATGAGAAATCCCTAAGTAAACCGTCAATACAGCTGGGAATAAAAGCTGGACTCCCCAGTTCTCAGGCTTATTCATTAACCAGTAGAATACTCACCTCCTTTTAGTCAGTGGGGAAAGATAGCTGAATTCCCATGGGGGAGCTGGGAATGCCACAATCATTCTGTGTAGTTCTGGTGTCAACATAAAAAGGACATGGAACTGTTGGAACAAGTCCAGAGGAAGGCCACGAGGATGATAATGGGACTGGAGCACCTCCTGTATGAAGATAGGATGAGAAAGTTGGGGCTGTTCAGCCTGG
>JANRGW010011478.1:0-17362 GCA_024733675.1 Psilopsiagon aymara | reverse complement strand
AGAAGGCTGCGTGGAGACCTCATAGCAGCCTTCCAGTATCTGCAGGCGGCCTATAGGGATGCTGGGTAGGGACTCTTCATTAGGGACTGTAGTGAGAGGGCAAGGAGTAATGGGTTCAAACTTCAACTTGGGAAGTTTAGATTGGATATAAGGAAGAAAATCTTTACTGTTAGGATGGTGAGGCACTGGAATGGGTTGCCCAGGGAAGTTGTGAATGCTCCATCACTGGCGGTGTTCAAGGCCAGGTCAGACAGAGACTTGGGTAATATGGTTTAGTGTGAGGTGTCCCTGCCCATGGCAGGGGGGTTGGAAGTAGATGATCTTGAGGTCCTTTCCAACCCAACTGTTCTAGGATTCTATGATTGGAGCTACCAAAGTGAAGGCCTGTAAAGCTGCTGTGGGAGGGGAAAAGTATCTGTTTGCCTTAGATGTCTGGAGCTGGAAGTATGCTGGTTAGGTATTTTCCAATTCTTTGCTCTAGGTTTGCAAACAAAGCCTTGGAGGAAATGTGCATTAGATTATTAGATAAATGCTCACATCAATAATTCAAATGCTTTTTACCAGCTGATGAATCTGTTCACCAATTTACAGTCTGCTTTCATGTCTGGTTAGAGATATGTTTGAAAATGCAGTTATACTACTACTTTAATGGTTGCATTTGATAATGAGGAGTAGGCAGATGTATCAGTTTCCTCCAACATTTCTGAGGATTGAAGGGGTTATTTCTCTTGTCCTTTCTAATGGGATATTTCCAATTTCTGTCGCTACTGCCTTTTAGCAGTTTTATGTCAAGTCTGGCCTTGACCTTTATCAAGGTCATGGTGACAGCTTCTAAAACAAACAGGAAGAGGAAAAATACAAAGGATAACAAGCCATATTCAGAAGAAAGGTAAGGAAAAGCATGACAGGATGAAGAGATGTGGACTTAAAACTTATAAAATGTCTGTGTTTTAAATGAACAAATATTTCCGACGTATGTGTCAGTTCATAAGAGAAATTGAGTGAAGTTGATCTTTAGCTTCTACACTGTGGCCAACTCACCTCCTGAAAATGTTTCTTTTTCATCTGACAGAGGTTTTCTGAATTCTAAGTCCTGTTTTTATCAAGCAGTGTAGAGTCACAAAGGGGGTTGGATGGGGTCCCTACTTAGGATTTGTTAAAACATGGGATATGCTTTCTGTTTTAATATGAGCACAAGTGGTTAAAAAAATAAATTAACCCAAATATGTTTGTGAACATCGTTATGAGGAACATCTGATCAAATAGGGCTTTTTTTTTTTTTTTTTTTTTTTTTTCCTGTGGATTTTGCATTGTCTGTGTTTTAGAAGCATGATTTAAATTGAAGTTGTAAATTTTGGGGGGCTTAACCACTTGTCTTTAGGAGTGAGATTTGCAACTGTCAAAGACACAGGGAAGTATTGCCGCCAAATGCTCCCTTATAAAATATCCTTACGCAGTCAGTGAAGGAGCTACAGGGGTTGACTGCTCAGGGATGAGTTAGTTTTTGTTCTGCAAGCAGTGAACCAAAGCAGTCTATAGCATTAGATCTTTTTCTGAAACTTTTCATGCTTTGTATTTTAGAATTAATACCAAATTGGCTGTGCCTTAAATTCACTACTGGAGAGAGGCTCAAGATTTGCTTCTTTCATGTATCTTAGGGCTGTCTAATCCAACATTGAGAAGAGAAAGGGATGCACAAAATTTGTGCTAATCTTTTAGGGGAAAGAAGATGACCTGTGAATAGATTGACAATGTTAACGTATAGCTCCTGCCAGGACTTATAGCCTCTCTTATTCCAGATTTTGAGATCTGTATTGCAGATCTGAGGGCCAGCTGCAGATCTCAGTAAAATAACTAGTGATAAGTGATTCCCAAATGAATTTTTGCTCTGTCTGCACATTATTCAACATTCTAAACTTCTATTACTTTTGACTGTAGGTCAGTTTTGATTTTTCATTGCAACTATGGCTTCTATGTGAAGATAAAACAAGAAATTTTCTGTTATTTCATCCTGATAAAGAAAAAACCCTCTCCTTTAACTGAAACTTTCTCACTAGTTAATTACAATCAAGTATTCTGTGAGGTTGTATCCACTAACCCATAAAGACATTATTTATGAAAAATGTTCATATGCCATAGTTAAAAAAGATGTATGCAGGACAAACAAATTGTTATAAGTAAACTTCCTTTTGTTTAGCACAGGAATTTTGAAAGCGCTGGAAGTTCATGCTTGAATGTTTTTGTATCCTTTTCATAAAAATTACTATTGTAGATGAAACTAAATATTCAGTGTCTTAAAGTAAAAGCAGAAATTTGGTTCACTGTGGGATAATGAAAACTGAAAAACAATTATGCTGCTGCAATCAAGATCTCTGCTACAAATAACTAATTTCACTTCTCTTCCACTGCTCCAGAATATGCTGCTTATTGTTCTTAAAATATTTATATGTCTTTGAATTATTTACTGAGCAAAGGATGCTTTCACTCCTTTAACATAGAAGGAGATGAAAGATTATTTCGTGTCAACATAACAGAAGACAATAATAAATCCATAATATAAATAATATGTCTCAGAAGTGAGCTGGATATTATTAGTATGTGACTAGATTGCAACTGGGCTCTATTTATGAAAATATTTTTTTTTTCTAGATGTGGAAACACTTGGTTTAAGTAAACAGAGTAATCAGAAAATCCTCTTCTGCAGTTAGCTTCTTTTAGAATGATACTTGAGATAGTCACCTTGTACTAGTTTTAGATTGGATTGCTGGGAAGATTTGAAGATATGGAAAGCAGCAAACAATGAATTAATCTCATTTTTTTTTTTTCCTCATTTCTGAAGATGTGGTTGTGCAATATTAATGTGAGCAGTGTGAATTCTGACCTTTTCTGCTGTTCTGCTTGGGAATAGCAGCTGAGCTTTCTTATTCCTGTCTGGCCATTGTTCTTTCCTTCTAATTTGCACCACTAATTCCTTCATAAATTTTCACTGATACTGTCTGTTTTGTTTTAAGTATATTGTAAAAAAAGCAGCAACAATGAAAAGCATCCCTAGGGAAAAAATAAAATAGAAGCAGGAAATTATTATATGGAATTACTTATGCAAAAAAAAAAAATATTGCCATTTCCATTTTTCTTTCACTTGCTTCCATGTAATGCTCATACTCTTGTCCTTGCCCCAGCTTTGTCGTGGCCTGTGATACTCATTATCTGAATAAGAGCTCAGCATGCAGTGAGTCCTACACTCATGTACTTGCAAAAATGTTTACTATAGGGATGTTGCAAATGAAGATTTTATTTTCCTCTTTGCCTTTAAACTGCCATATGTCTGAATGTTATTAAATACAAATAGGACTCAAAGATGTGCTGCATATGCCTTAGAAATTCTCACAGAATTTTATAGGCCATTTAGAACTGGTTTTTTGAGAATGTGAGAATTACTAAATGTAACCAAAGTACAGTGCCTACAATTTCGCCCTGATTTTGCAAAACTCTTAAATTTTAGAAGGGCAATGATAAATCCTCTTCCTTTTGTCTATTTTGAGTGGAAGGTGAATGGCCATACAGTCTTCCACTTTTTTTAAATATTGGAGACCTGCAGAAATTTTTTTTTGTGGTGGAATAATGGAGAACGCTGTGGCAGAGTTGAGTTCAGTGTGCTGGGAGTATGGCTTGGCCTTATGAATTGCCTTTCAGGACTTTCCATGAAAAGCTAACCCAGTTAAACTAACATTTTGCATCTTGAGGCTTATGTATAAAAATTAGCTATATTAATGCAGTCCTCAAATATAATTCTACACCACTTTCAGAAAAAAAAAAGCAACATCCAACAAAGAAGTTGACACTGTGGAACAGAGCAGGAGTCTAACAGTAGAACAGCCAGCAGTTTCTGGGAGCTGGCAGTTTAAAGTCATTCATAGGCACCCAAGAAATAAATTTCCCACATGACAGTTTCTTTCTAGCCCCAGTGATGATGTCTAACTGTTAAAATGTGGAAATGTGAAGCAAAACAAGAAAGAAAGCTCACAGTGGCGGATAATGGTCACAAATGTTTTCCTTATTTCCCTCAGAAAGGCCCATGAATGAAGCCTTAGACTATATCCTGATGTCATTGAAACCAATTTGATTTTTTGCATTGACTTCAGTAAGAGCAAATGCAGGCCCCGGGAGATGAGCATTTCTGTCAGTATAGTATAAAACCATTTTAATTTCAGGTCTTAATGCAGATGGAGATATAATTCTATATTCTAATCTGGTGTAGGATTTATGTAATGGAAGGAGAAAGGCACTTTAATCTGGGGGTTAAAATGATTATATTTTGTGTCTTCTAAAGAAAAATCTTAACAGGAATTTTTCTATTATGAAACTATTGAGATTTTTTCCTGTACTAAAAGAACAATCATATGATCTTTGTAATTATTGATTTGTGTAGTCAAAGAGTAGCTGAAGCGTGTTCTTTCTTTTCTATTTTAAGAACACTTTAATGGTGCTGCCAAAAATTTTTGTCCTTTTTTGTCTGAAATTTGAAATGCAATAGACCTATACTGCAACCCTTCATCATTCATGTTACCCTTTTAAATCAGTGGGAGTAAAGATTATCTCCATGAATTAGAGTAGCAAGATATGGCAGATCTAGGAGAAAAGGTGTGTATGGGAATCATAAGAAAAGCTTAATATGCTGGATTTCTCGGCTGGTGGTTCTCACCCATAAAGAAGAAACATTTGAATATTTTTAAGTACTAGAAGAAAATGGATGCCTCTCTGAAAAGCGATGTTTTGAAATTCCAATATAGCTGAAGTTCTTCAAGCAACAAATATGCCAGGCATTTTTAAATTAAAATATGCTCTAGAAATATTTGAATTTGTGATGTTTTTCTGTGCATTTCCCTCCTTTTCTTATTATGGAAATCTAAACCATGTTTGCATTGTTGATTTGAAATTTTTCATGGGAAGCCATCAAGCAGCTGATTATTCAAGTGTGAAGTTCTTCACATGGCAGTGAAAGAATTCATTAGGGAATTGAAAGGTGTATATGAATGGTAATCTTTTTCCTCTGAAGAAATAGTTACCAGTATGAACATATAAATATGTTATCGCCCTGCTAAAATTAATCTGAAGTCTTTATTCTGTCCATTGACAACTTAATGGATTTGGTTTTAGATATCTTCCTAATTATGTGATTTATTAAGGTATATCTTTAGAATTTACATCTGTGAAATTGAAGAAGGAATATCATGAAGATAGCAGTAATCTGAACAAATGTATTCTTTCCTCACTTTCAGTGCACGTCTTTTGCATGGTTTTGCAATAATTCAGTTCTGCAAAAGTTTTTCAAGTTTTTCTTGCCTATTTTTCTTCTTAATTTTGGAGCAAAATTAGAAGAAAAAAACCCAAGCAACAAAAAAATCCAACCAAAACCCCACAACCCAGATGTTTATTATGTTCAGTACAAATCCTTAATTTATTTCCTTTTCAAAGACAATCAAGTTGTTTATTCAGAGATGAAATAGTTTCTATGCAATGAAGCCTTGAGAACTCCTTGTAACTGTGGAAAGTAATGCAATTCCTGGTAGTTGTGTGCATCCGCTAATAAGTAACATCAGCACAACTGATCAGCCTGTTAAAACTGATTGTTAAAATCGTGAAGAAAACTATTTTTGTTTTACCTTTTTTCTTCAGTTGCCAAAGTTTCCAAAACCTGCCAGAAGACCTTTAGCCTGGTAGCTGTTTGAAGAGAGACTGAAACCTGAGGACTGTCAGAGTCCTGCTGACCTGGGAGTGGCTGGCACTATGAGCTAGTAGCAAGAACTGAGGCTCATCTCTTGAGCTGGTAGACAAGCAAGAATCTGTTAGAATTCTGTCTGAATTTTGCTGAATGTTTAGAAATATAACTGTTTCTGCAAAGTGTCTTTGTTTGAATTTTCAGTTAAAAACTTCTGTAAGATCTTCTGAGCAGCTTTACTTAAATCTCTTTAGAAACATCAGAAATAGGGATATAGTAGATAGAATGCAGCCTCCATAAGGATATTACTTTTATGAAGTAAACAGTAATAAAGCCCTGCTGGGATCTTCTTGGACAGATGGGGCAAATACCTTAACACATGCAGGAGCAATATCCATCATCTAAAGTTTATGGGACAAACTGAGCCCATTTTGAAAAATGTGCCTGGGGGATGCAGATAGTATGCACAGATAATCTGCCTTGTTTTGCTTTACAAGAAACAAGATACACTGAGTGACTGCAGAATAAAATAACAGGTAAATTCAATATAGGTAAATGTCAGGTGATGAACATGATTTAAAAAACAAGCCCTAACTTCATAATCTTATGATGATGTCTTCTGATCTTATCCTGAATGTTCTGGAGTAAGGTATTTCAGTTGTAGTAGTAAGTCTCTGAGGCTGTCACTTCAGTGCTCAGTAGTGGCTCAAAAGCACATCAAATGTTAGGAATCATTAGAAAAGGAAACATAACAAAATGGAGAATGTTATTACAGTATCATGTGAAAATCCATGATCTGCCTGCACCTAGACTATGAGAAGATTTTGCCATTCCCACAGGTCCCACTATTCTCTGTAAGGCTGTAATAGAACTGAAAAGGGCTCCATGGAAGGTCTACAAAGATACACAAAGCGTGGAAGAGTATCTATATTAGGAATTATTAATTAAATGAGGATCTTGCAGTCTGGAGAGGGCTGATGGAGGCTGTGATATTGGTCTATAAAATCATATAGAGTGCAGATAGGGCTCAGTTGTTCATGCTGTTCACAGTATCTTGTCCAAGAGCCAGGGGAAATCAAATGGAGTTAGTAGGAGCCAGATTCAAAACAAATGAAAAGATGTGGATTTTATGTATTGGGTAGCTGATCTTGCCAAAAGAATGCTGGATGCTTAAGTTTTGTATTGATCTAAGGGGAGACTGCACAAGTTCAGGGAGGAGAAATTCAAAGTTTAGCTAAGCACATAGGCATGATACCTGGTTCAGAAAGTCTCTTAAGTTGAACAGAAGTGCCTGGGTGAATATGAGGAAAAATAACATTCATACTTGTCCTGTTTATATACTCTTCCCTGCTTATCCATTAGGAGGCTGAAGTCTGAAGTCCAAAGTGAAATTTCAGACCTTAATGTGAACTTCTAAAAGGTGGATGGGAGCAGAAGTTCTCCAGTTGTAAGAATATCATTATAATCATGTTAAAACTGTGCATGAAAGTGCAAAATATGGGACTATAACTCCCAAACTTTTCAACACTGATTTCCCTTTGCAGTTCTCTTATGGTTGTTTGCAATGTGTTTTCAAGGGCTCAATACAGAATGAAGTAAAAGAATAAAGGGATGTGTAAGTTTTTAGTTCAAAATTATCATGTAAAGAAGTCATAGTAATGCACTTTTGGTTAATGAGCATAAAGTTTGCCTTTTATGCCAATGAAGTGTCAAGTGTGCACCAAAATGCCTACGTAAGCAAACATATTTCACCATTACAGGATATTTCACCATTATAGGATAATTTCATCGAAACTTTTAAGGAGGTAATGCTTCAATTAACTTTAATGCTTCCTTCCATGGTGTGCTCATTTTTATTTTTCTATTAGAAGCTTGAGGAATATATGCTCAAGAAAGCTTACAAATGTAAGCCTGGTTACTGACATCATTCTTATGATCTGACACAGACAAAGTTGAGTCTAGGAAATGGGAGATGTTGGTGATAATCTTTGTGGCATGCTTTACGAATTGGTTATGCTTGGTTTGTAACTGCATTATATGAAGTTCAGAAAAGATTCTAAGAACTATTTGAGAACTAAAAATTATTCACAATGAAGGTTGAATGCTGAGCTATGTATGTAACTGTAAACAGGAAAATGAAAATTCCAGGTAATTCTCAGGGACAAAAAAAGGCTTTTCCAAAGTTGCTTCATTATTAAGACAAAGGATGTAGCAAGTAAAGCATTGATCTTTGGTTCTCATCATTTGCACTGTGTTAGTGGTTGCATTCAGTGTTATAATGGATGCAGACAGTAGGTGGATGCAGAGCTGGCCATGCAGCCATCAAACCCCGGCTGAGCAATTCCAGGAGTTTGCCCAGCTGGATATTCCCAGTGTGATTCTCAGCAGCGGCTGTAAGTGATCTGTAAGGGGCTGGTTATGACCCTTTTCCATCTGCACCTCTCTTCTGGTAGTTAAATTCTTTCAAGCAGTTTTAAACCCACATGCAGAGAGAGTGTTGTTTTTCCCTGAAAGCATATTCTGCAAGAATGATATGGATTACATAGAGGAAAATGGGAAAATATGTGTGATAATGAATGGAATGGGTGGGCTATGAAACAATCTGTCTTAAGGATATAACTTTCCTTTCTTAAGGCACCACGCTACAATTCATGAAATAACCACTGGCACTTTGCAGTAGATCCTGGGCAGACAGCACTGCACAGCCTGTCTGCTTGAGCCTGACAAGTCAGGTTTGACTGGGCTCTCTGTTAAGACAGACCTGTGTGGGTGCCATCATACTAGATCTGAGAACATTTTGAGGAGGAAAAGGTGGCATACTCTGCTGCTCATGTTGCAGGGTTTTGTAGAAGCTGGTGTACTAGGAAATGAAACTATAAATATTTCCAATGTCTTTAATCCACAGCTTGCTACTTATTTCTCTATTATCCTGTGAGGCTGGATAATAATAAGGTAAAGAATCACTGTATAATCCTATTATATCCACAGTTTCTTTCAACATTCACTTTTTAGACAATTGTGTAATTACTTCTCATTCATTTCCACCACTTATTATGGAAACCTTTTCATTCGACATCCTTGAAGCATCGCATCCCGTAGGTATGATGGGATATCTTGTGCTAAGAATAATTTTCCCCTGTAAAGCTTTTGAAGCATTATAGAATCTCATTTTTTCTAATCAGCACTCTAGTTTCTTGTGGGCTAAAATTAGGCTTCCTGTCTCTGGCATACGAGGCGTCAGCGTGTGTGACCTTCAAGCTGCCATCCAGCCTTGAAGTGCAATTTTTGCATCGGGAAATCTAGAGGCAGCAGCTTCACCCTTTTTTGCAGCAGCAGCAAGATCATCAGAAACAGTCAACTGAGCAGCAACTGCAGAAGGATCACTCACAGGAAGCCATGTTACTGTGTGTGCAGAAAGCTCTTTCCAGTGCTGGAGCACTGGTGTAGAACAGGGCTGACCCTCCTCTCTGTGCATTCTTGCAAGGTGACCAACCTTGAGGGTTTGCATGAATATTAATAGCTAAACTATAGAATGATGATGAATCAATACTTTAATCTGCATAGGGATAATATGTATTCCTTAGGCATTGTAAAGCTGCTGCACTACAGTGTCTGAATTTTCACTTATATGCTAAACTCATCTACAAGCTCTCTGCTTTTGAATTACGCATATATTACACAGCCTGTTGCCTGCAGCCGATTTATGGCACTCTCATTGCACCTATGCAGATCTTTTGGTTTTAAGCATCAAGCTGTGATGGTTCTGGCTAGGATAGAGTTCATTTTAATGACATAGCTAGTATGGACTGTATTTTTGGTTTGTGCTGGAAGCAGGTTTGATAATAGAGGGATGTTTTCACTGTTGCTGAGCAGTGCTTACACAGAGTCAAGGCCTTTTCTGCTCCTCACGCCACCCTACATCAGCAGTCTGGGAGTGCACAAGGAGTCGTGAGGACACAGCTGATCCCAGCTGATCAAGGGGGTATCTCATGGCATATGGTGTCATAGTCAGTATATAACACTGGGGGAAGTAGGGGGACGTTCAAAGTTATGTTGTTTGTCTCCCCAAGCAACCATTACATTGATGAAGCTCTGCTGTCCTGGAGGTGGCTGAACACCTGCCTGACCATGGGAAGTAGTGAATTAATTCCTTGCTTTGCTTGTGCATGCAGCTTTTGCTTTATCCATTAAACTGTCTGTATCTCAACTCACGAGTTTTCTCACTTTTAACCTTTAGATCCTCTTCCCCATCCCACTGGGAGGGACTGAGTGAGTGACTGCATGGACGTAGTTGCTGTCTGGGGTTAAACTACAACACAAGCACTTAATGTCTTTTCTCTACTGAGCAAGAAAAATCATTTTGCATTAGTGGATGGAAAAGGTTTTATTACTCACGCTATATGCTGCTCTTACTAGCTTTCATATTAGTTCCACATTGTATCTGGTCAGTTAAATGACCATTTTTGCAATGCTCTCAGCTCTTTGTTCACTGCAGCTACAGAATAATATTCTTTGTCCTGTTTCCTCCATGTATCAAGTACAGCAGCCGATAATATCAGAACTGAAGTTACAGCTTGGTAATCAGCATTTTAGGTGATTTTAATTATGATGGATGAAGAAGAAAAATGGCAAAAACATGCTTTCAGTGCTACTGAGCAAATATGACATGGAACTGATACACAGAGCTTATATTACAGATCTGTCAAATTACCCAAGGATAATTTGGGTATCTGGCAGATTCCCAGCGCATCAGTTCAGTAGCACAGGCAACACATGCCGGTTAGTTTTGCTAGGGCTTGACATATAAATATCTGACCATCACCAGACCAGTTTTAATTGGTAATGGACATCTGATTTGAAAATAGGTGTGTTCCCCTTTAAATGGTAGCTGTCACATCAGATCACGTCACATCACATATGTCACGTCATGTTCCATTATATCACATTATATGCTGGCATGATGTAAGATAGCAGGATGAGGGGCTAATGTAATGTGACAGCTAATACCTGCTAACAATTTGAGTGGTGGGTATCAGATCTGAATGTGTGCCAGACTTCAGCTGAGGGTTTGTGAGAAAGAGCAAAGTCTTTACTTAAAGATGGAGCTTTTCTTCAGAGGGTAACTTTAGCAGCTGCCCAGTTCCATGTTTATACCCAGTAGCGGTATATTTTATTTAATTTTTTATGAAGTGACTAAAAGGGCACCTTAAGGGACATTCTAATGGAGAGATTAAGGTCTGTCAGAAAACATGCAGAAATTTGACATATATGGCTTTCATTTCTCGGCTCCTGGCTCATTTTAGGTGCCAAAGTGCTCTGGTGATTTGCCTAAAAATTTATGAATTAGATGAAGCCTTCACTTAATGCAAGAAAGTTCAGTTGAGTGATCTAGAAAACATTCAATAATCTGCAAAATATGCTATACAGTTTTAATGATTGGGTTAAGTTTTCACACCGCGTTAATACGGCACCCTCTGGGATCTCTGCAGGTTAAATTACAGTATATGCAAGAGTGAGTTATGGCTTGAGTAAAGGCAACAGGGAAAGCGCAGTGTGTGCAGCTTCCATTTTTCATTGCTTGCACTACATTTGCAGCAATGTCAGTAACATAGACCTTGGGGAATCAGAGTCATTGGTAAATCACAAGGGAAATTTCTCATGTAGCTCTTCCCAAATATTGATTGTTAGGCAGTCTTTGAAACCCGCTATGTAAAGAATTTTTTTTTCCTGGTAGACTGCAGGGATGCAAAGGTTTCTAAGTTAAACATAATGCAAGATAAAAAGTCCCATAATTGGTGAGGTTTTGCCTCAGGATTGTTGTTGTTGCTTTCTGTGCTAAGTCTCATTAAAATCCTGAATAATTCCTGGGTCCTGCATTATCTGTTTAAAAAACTGATTGAGTTGTGGGTTATTCTTTTTGTCCCCAGTCCATTCTTCTTGGACCTTAATTTAATGAAAAAGACCAGCCATTTTCTGAAATTGCCATGGCATGATCATTTAGAATGTAATTTAAAAACCTGGAAAAGTCTGCATCAATCATGCATGTATAGTAATTGCTGTGATAACTGTTTCTGGGTGCTTAATTATTATGAAACATTAGGACTGCATGTCCTTTTGTAATCCTTGATAGTCTTTTAACTTGCACCATATCTATGTCATATCCTCCACTTCATAGAGTGTATCAGTCTGAACAGGTAAGTCCTTTAGAATGCTCTTGAATTCTGTTTTTCTTAGGTGCTTTAGGAGCAGTTAAGGGTGGTCATTATACTGAGAGCAACCATTTTTCAACTAATTAAATTGATTCTGATAACTCTCAAAATGTCAAGGCTTCAGGTCTCTGGAATCACTCTTAAGAGATGCTGAATTGACAGTGATAATTAATTACAGATTTTCACCCCTTGCTGGGGTTTACTGTAATGAGATCTGTTTAGGGTTATTTTTTGAGAGATACTTGGAGCCTGCAGCTTGTGCAGAGTGCAGCAGGGCCCTGCTTTGTGCTGTAGGTTAGACTGAACATGTTTTTCAGTCTCGAGTAAACTCTATGTGAAATTTTGGAGATGTTATTTGTATCTTTCACTTGTTAGCTGCGTAAGATTAAGTTTATAATTTACTACTATGCACCCTTGGAGATGCACTGGTTTTAGAGGTACTTAACTCTAACCTTTCTTAAAATCAGTGCATCTTGATGGGGGAGTCTGAGGAGGGTCCAAGGTGCTGCCTTTGGGCAACAGGGTGAGAGTGGCATCTATATTTTAGGATATCAATGTTCTAGAAGCAGGGGCTTTCTTTCTGTATCATTGCAGTGATGGATATTAATTGAGGTGCTTCCTTGATAGCATGTTCAGATGGGGTAAATTCCACTTAAGTCTCTAAATTGTGTGTTTCTGTTTGACTTAGCTGTCCTGGAAGCTGGAGCCAGTGAAGATAAAACTCTAGGTGCAGTGACTGAAGCGGAGTTTGGGCTCACTGCAGACAGCACCAGATGTAGGTGCCCGGAAGGCTGAGCATTTAGTAATACCTGTACATCTCTCACCTTTTGGTGACCTGCCAAAAATCTATGCACTGTGCAGAGTATGTGATTTTGATTGGACACTTTTCCTGTGGTTCATTACCTCAACTGTTTTTCTTCTATTGAGTGTGGCTGGTATAATTTGTTAATCTAATCCAGTTATTTATTTATTTTCACTTTTAATTTGTTGTGTTCCTAGAGACTATGGCTTGTGGATGCATCAAATAACTGAAAATATGTTATCGCAGCTGTTGTGTTACAGCATAAACAAGGAATGAGAGAACAGTGGCTTGTTATTTTAAATACATAGTAATTTTTAAATATATTGGATTTTAAGTATTCCATTAACATAAATGCTAATAAATCCTTTCTAGGCTGTAATGCAGATGAGTAGGGTATATAATATTTGAGTTTGCCAGTAGAAATACGGATGTACTATTCTGGTTCATATCATCAGCTATATATTATCTGTCCAGTCTCTGGTGCATATTTTTACTTAGTCACTACCATTCTCGTGGTGGAATTGGCAAGCTTACCATCCCTCATCTCCACTCTTATCTGCTACTGTACAACTAGATCCTGCTCTTAGCTGTGAATCAGATTTGTGTCTCTCCCATCACCCTTCTCTGCCCGTACTCTGAAATAACCAGTATAGGACTGTCACTTGGTATCTGGCTTTTATTTTTATGTATTTTCTATTTGAATGGGCTTCTTCTCCCTGATCTCTACATTCTAGTTCTGCCTATTGAAATAGGTGGAGGTCATCTGAATATCTTATTTTCTTTCAAACCCTACCACGCTCTCCACAAAGCATTCCTAGTTTTTCTTATCCTACAAACTGGTATAAATTCCATATATATTAAGGTACAAAATATGCAACACTGCATGGAACTCAGCTATTGAATGAATAATTTGCAGAGAGCTGTTTCTAGTGTATGGTCATTTAAAGACGTTGTGAGCGATGTACCAAGCTAAATTCTGCTGCCCTTGGCATTCATGCAAATAATAATGCAAAATAATTCTGTTAATTACAGTACCCTGTGGGTAAAGAGGGCTGAAGTTTGGCTACTGATTTTTTTAACAGAGTTGTTTTAAAGACAGTTTCTTCTACCTCAAAGTCAGCAGTCTGTGAGAGGAACCCCATCTATGCTCTTAACTGATTTCACCGTGGTATGGGTTTTGTTATTTTGTCTTGCGTGTGTCATGTTCCTGCAGCAACTTGACCTTCAGTTCAGAAAGGAGTTTGCTTTGTCAGTCTGTATTTTGAGAGAAGTACTGGGGAAGTGAGTACTTTGGGCCAAATGGTCTTTTCCTGTTCTGATGCTATTTCTTATTCTTCATCTCAATTACAGTAGGTCCTATGGAGATAACTGTGTGTGAAGGATCACAGTAGCAGTGGGATAATTATGAATGTGATGGCTGCCAGTAGTAAAAGCCCCAGGTGATGGGGATTTGTGCAGTGCGCTGGTGTTTTGTTTCTAGCTCGTAACATTTATGCCGGTGATTAACAGGGACTCAGGTGCTTTGCTATAACTGGTTATAACCTCCAAATTATTAGCAAAAGAGTGCAACACATAAGCTGCCTTATAATTAAAACTATTTTTGTACTTTTTCAGCTTTAAAGCACAAAATATTAATGTTAATGTTTTCTTCCTCATTGGTTTAATAGTTTGTTACACTCTAGTTTGCAATTACCTTTTTTTTTCCCCTATGTGAGACATGTAAGGTCATAAATGAGTTACAAAACTTGTTCCTAAATCGAAGGGATGGATGTGTTGTTGTTCAGCAACTTAGGGAGTTCTGTTCCAGCAGTAGCAGCGGGACATCAGGTTTTTTCATGAGATACATCGTTTCATCATAAAGGGCTTAATCCCTAAGTGTGATAAAGCTTCCAATGTTGGTTTCAATTTACTCTGCAAAAGCATTTTCAATGTTGGCTGAAGGCTCAGTAAGAGGGGGAAAAAAAAAAACCCAGAATGATGCATCAAATTACAGCATAATTAACTGAAAGTGGAGTTGTGCAATGTATTACATTTTGTATCTTAACAGTAATCTTACTGCTTTTAAGCATGGAAAACATCAACCTAAATTCTATTATTATTTTCCCTCAAAATAAGGCTTTTTAGTTGAACCACATTAGCAAATGTAAGTGATCTATGAGTGTCCTAGTAGTTTTTGGTTTGTTTGTTTAAGGCCTTAAAATTCACCACAGGATACATAAACATCTGTGTTTTATCATGTTGACAGAAGGTGGCTTATGCTCAATCTACTCACTTTGAAAACTTGTTGTTGTCACACTCTCCATGTGTCCCAAGTAGTGCTGCTGTCTCCTGTCTCTCTTTCCTCTGGAGGAATGTTTGGTACCACTGCATTTAGCTCAAGAAGCGTCTTCCACTGCCCTTCCTAGGTATGCCAAAGGACTAACTGGAAAAAGTGGCTTTACCTGCTCCGGAGCTGCTAATTCAGGGAACATCCAGCTTTGCATATATCTTAGGTGGATATGCCCAGTAACCAGTGAGGAAGTAGATCTGTTTTACCACTGCTTTGCCTCACAGAATGCAGTAAAGCTTAACTGAATGTAGTGCTCAGGAGGTACTGAGTTAGTAAAAAGAATGATGAACCCATGCACAAATTTACTGATTGTCCCTTCTCTACAATATGTGGTTAAGTCATGAGGCTACGTGTTAAGTGATGAAAGAAAGCGAAGTATAGATGAGATGCTTGTCAGTACTGTGTCCTGCCTTCTGTTTTCTCAGTGTTGCTCAAATCCCATGGAGAAAATAAGCAACACATTGACTATGCAATGAGATTTCATTATTTTTGCATATGCAGAAAGGGGATAGGTTAAAGTTTAAACATTCAGGTACTTCATTTTGTCATGCCCTTTATTTTTCTACCCATTGTGCTTGTCCATGGCTTCCCATGTGCTATGCATGGCACATGTGCTGTCCAGAATGCTACTGGGTGTCTGTGCAAAATTGCAGACGTTTAAATACAGCTGCTGGAGTTTTGCCAACTTGTATTATTGGTCACATCAGAGAATGGCAGTAGCACACAAAGCACTTCATGCAATCTTTCATTGATTCATATGTTTGTGTACTAAATGTTTCTCTTTAAATGCTAGCTTTTTGTTGACTGGAACCCAAGCATCCTCCTAGAATTATGTATCTGTAGTCAAAACCAAGAGCATCCTGAAAATTAGTGATTTATTCCTGTGTTCCTTTTTCATGTTTCAGCTGTAACAACCTGGCTGTGACACTAATGCTTGTACACATGTCGTGATGAAACATGAAATTGCTGTAAGATGTTCTGTCAGTTTAAGTTGTTTAAATTAGCTGGTAGTAGTGACTGCATAGCAAGCTGATCACAGAAAAACTGAGAGTATAAGCACAATCAAGTTAAAGAACCTTTCTTATATTGCATAGTCAGCAATATAGCACTCACGTACAGAACATGTGTGCCTACAAGCCCCAAAATTTAAACAGAAAGTAATTAAAAATCTAAGTTTGTAATGAGGTTTGAGAATTGTACCTTTATTGGGTATGCAAAGAAAATTGTGCATCCTTTTTAAAGTAAACCAAAATAAAAAGTATGTGTAGGGAGGAATACTTGACAATTCTGCTGCCACCTTTTGATCGTATCCTGTAGTTACAAGTAGTAGTTGAAAATCATTTAACCCAAATTATCATAGCTGAAAAAAGGACATTTATACCTCTAAAGAGGAATAATTATTTATTGAATTGATGCTAAAATTTTAACTGAGCAAATGGCCATCTTAGACACTGCACTTGATGTATGGCTTTATTAAGCAGTTTTGCACAAATTGTGTAAAAACATACATTGAAAATTAAAGGACTGATAAAAATAATAAGTAATGAATTGCAGCTATGTTCTATTCATTTTCTCAACTTATCAGGTCTTTACAGTAATACGTTTTTATTAATGTAATTTAAATCAGTGTTGCCCACCTACACTGTCATTAAACAGATCTGGCTCCTTGCTCTCTGCTTTCATTGAAGTTTCTTGGAGATTCATCAAGTGGCTGCAAGTCATGTCTTGGGACTGAAATGTCAGCATCTCCTCTCATATTATACATTAATGTCCAATGTGTCAAGATTGCGTATGTGTGTCAGAATGTGTGATGAGGCTACTTCTTGAATGGAAACACATCCTGGTATCACAGAATCCTAAAACAGTTAGGGTTGGAAAGGACCTCAAGATCATTCAGTTCCAACCCCTTGCCATGGGCAGGGACACCTCACACTAAACCTTGCCACCCAAGGCTGTTGTTCAGCTTGCCCTTGAACACTGATAGGGATGGAACATTCACAACTTCCTTGGGCACTCCAATCCAGTGCCTCACCATCCTAATGGTAAAGAACTGCTTCCTTATATCCAATCTAAACTTCCCCTGTTGAAATTTTAACCTGTCACCCCTTGTCTTATCACTACAGTCCCTAATGAAGAGTCCCTCCCAAGCATCCCTATAGCCCCCTTTCAGATACTGGAAGGCTCCTATGAGGTCTCCACGCAGCCTTCTCTTCTCCAGCTGAACAGCCCAACTTTCTCATCCTATCTTCATATGGGAGGTGCTCCAGTCCCATGATCATCCTCATGGCCCTCCTCTGGACTTG
>JANRGW010011477.1:57329-78601 GCA_024733675.1 Psilopsiagon aymara | reverse complement strand
CAGGCACAGAGGTGAGGCTGACTGGTCTGTAGTTCCCTGGCTCATCCATTTTCCCCTTCTTGAAAATGGGGGTTATAGTTCCATTTTTCCAGTTGTCAGGAACTTCACCTGACTGCCATGATTTTTCAAATATGATGGACATAGGCATTTGGCTTTTCCTTAGTGCCATGGTGGGATTTTGCACCTCTGCATGCTATGTTTGATGATGGTCCTTGTGGGGGTCCTTTATATGGGACTTCCGCAGGAGCTGCATTTTATTTTACTACAACAGCTATTATAAAGAAGACTTCATATCTTGTCCCCTCAGATTATTCAAGCTTTGATCTTGCTACATACTGTATTGTATTGATACATACTATATTGCACAGAGACTGGATGCCCAAGTGAATAAAAGCTACTCAGTAAAAACAGAAGTTGCAAACTCTCAATCTTCCCAAATAAAAATAAAAATAGATATCAGTTGATCTAAAGAGTTATAAGATTACGATGATGATGTAGCTGAAATTTGATTTCTGAATATTGCATATAGAAGCCAAATAACTATGATTCAGTTAGTCAGCAAAAGGAAAAAAAGGAGAAAAGTGAAAGTTGACCTTAGGCAACTGAATACTAGTTTATAATAAAATCAAACTATGAAATTGCTCTCTTATTTTAGATATATACCATAAACAGGCTTGTTTGACCATAATAAGCAATGACAGCTACAGTTGCTTGATGGACTTTCACTAGCATGACTGAATTAACCACTGGATCTTTCTCTCTGGGAGAATATATGGTGGATTCTCCTCACATGGATAGGTAATCTGGTATTCTGCTCTTATCTGAATGTGACACTTCACAGGGAGGAGCACATGGTTGAATTAACTTTGTTCTCCACAAACTGTTAGTTAAGCAGTGTAAAGAAATTCAGGGAGAATAAATACAATCTAATATGGTTATATGGCATAAACAAACTAAAGTTCACAGAGAAAGAGACTATAGGAATTATTTTAGATTTGAATTTATTATTTTTATTGTTAGAAAAAAATAGTGTATTTTTATTATTGTTTTAATAAGCTTTTCAGATCCCAAACTAAACTCTTCACTTGCATTTTTTTATTGCAGGAGTATTAAAATTATTTAAAATGAAAAGCAAATATTTGTAGCAGACATAGAACCAGTGTAAATTACTATAACTACTACAGTGTTTATAAAGAGAACATACTTTTTATAGACCCAGTTTACATCTCTGCTGGTTTCTCACAGCATAAAGGAAATAATAAATATAAGGAGACAGACTCATCAACACAAATACACAATGCATACTGAGCTGACTTCACTTCTATGAGACCGCATTGGGGAAAATACATATGAATTTGAAATTCAAATAAACAAAATCACATTGTGTGGTAGCTCAATTAATAAAGCAAAAAAACAGGAAAAAGAGAAAGTTAGATATAGAATAGTATGATTGCTTTTCTTTTGTTCTTATTTCAGGGGGACATACCATTTACCAAAGAGGAGAGCACACTGACAATAAAAGTAATGTATTTATTGACAGAAAGCACATCTCAAAGGATATAACTCAAGAAAGTTGTCCAAGAATGTGAAGCATTAGCAACAAATTAATATTGAACAGAACGGACCAAAACCAGGAAGGAATTCACTTTACATAGCCATTCAGACTCTGCACTAAGCCCACTGATTTCATAACCCAGTTCTTTCACACTCTCAAAAATTTCTTCTATCTCATTCAAAACTGGAATAATTTGATAACTACATTATTAGGTACTTTCAAGTCAGTTTTTATTAAGGGATTAGAATATGCTTCATCATAAGACAAAGAACTCCCTAGATGGAAATCCAATAACGGAGAAACAGTGACAACCTTCTTTTTTCTGACCTGGAATTCAGTCACTATCTTTATAAACATAGAATCACAGAACAGTTAGGGTTGGAAAGAACCTTAAGATCATCTAGTTTTAACCACCCTGCCATGGCCAAGGACACCTCCCACTAAACCATATCATCCAAGGCTCTGTCCAACCCAGCCTTGAGCACTGCCAGTGACAGAGCATTCACAACTTCCCTGGGAAACCCATTCCAGTGCCTCACCACCCTTACAGTAAAGAATTTCTTCCTCATATCCAATCTAAACTTCCCTTGTTTAAGTTTGAACCCACTACCCCTTGTTCTATCACTACAGTCCCTAATGAAGAGTCCCTCCCCAGCATTCCTATAGGCCTCCTTCAGACTCTGGAAGGCTGTTATGAGGTCTCCACACAGCCTTCTCTTCTCTAGCTGAGCAGCCCCAATATTTCTTAATAGTTTTTAGAATAAAAATTATAAAGGTACAATTCATAACAAACTCACTATCATGATGGTTGCAGAGTTATTACAAATATTATGGCAAAAGACAATGACATCTGCAGTTATTTGTATCAGACTGACAAAAGACATGACTGTACAGTAAGAATAATAATTGCTCATGTTGAATTATGGGAGGGACAAGATTGAAATTAATGCCCAAACAAAGCATGACAGTTTTGTGACTGCTCTGTGTTTTGTCAGAACCCCATCAAGTTCTGGTCCTTTAATTTAAAAAAAAAAATAATAATAAAAAAGCTACTGAAATATTGCCTTGCTAATGCTGCTACTGTGCTCAGAAAACTGCAGTTGGAAAAATAGAACACAAACGGAATACCATCTCCAGCTCCACACATATGCATTACCAGACCTTTTTTAGAGCGCCTCTATTCAACAGTCCACCCCAGAATGGCTTCTCCTAACCACCTTATAAATGAGGTTATTTTCTCACATTCTGACTCCTGCTCCTACTTATTTTTTTTATTTCTTGGTTGAGCTAAACCTTTGTTTGGGATTTCAAAGCTACCTCAATGCGCACCTCTACATCTGCATACTAAGTGAACCCCCCCCCAAAAATGCAACAAGACAACACATCCCTTGAAAAGAAAGATCAAGCAAGAAACTTCTCCTCATAAAACATCTGTTTCCAGGACTGCCGGGAGAAAGCTAAAGTCATGTTCCTTTCGCAGATAGTAACAGAGTCCATGCAACTGGAGATGCAATACATGGATTAATAACACCTTTTGCTACAGTAATAATGCATCTGTATTGCTTGTTTTGCAGAAGAGCAATTTTCTTCACACTAACAAATCTAAGTGTAGAAATATGGCTTATGTCACAAAAATGTATTGCAACAGTGTAGTCTTTACCACTGAGGTGAAGAAGACCTTTTATGTTTATTACTACACTATTTTAAAAATGTATTTTAAAAACATAAGCAGCGCCATTACAGATATTCAGTCAAGCCAAGTGCATTATTCATCATACATGAGATAAGCCACTTGTCCTATAATGTTTCTTCCATGCTATGACTCTTCAGTATTGACTTTCAAACTGAGCAGAGGCATTAACACTTATTGCAAAAACATGGCTCTTATTTCCTGCAAGTGGGATGCTAAACATGCCTACTGCAGCATCTCTCCTGAAGATCTCCCCACTTCTGACAGCAATCAGTCTTTC
The DNA here is from genome assembly GCA_024733675.1 of Psilopsiagon aymara. Classification (NCBI taxonomy): domain Eukaryota; kingdom Metazoa; phylum Chordata; class Aves; order Psittaciformes; family Psittacidae; genus Psilopsiagon; species Psilopsiagon aymara. The sequence goes on along the minus strand of JANRGW010011477.1, from coordinate 75,076 downwards.
CTGCAAGGTTTAATGTCTCTTCTGCATATGGAAAGGGTCCTGAGTACCAGAAAAGATGTTATACTGCACAGACTGCTGGCTTCTCAAACTCTTGAGCGGTGAGTATGAAATCTGCTACTGTGTAGTTCATAGACCTGAGAATGATGGTTGTTAGTTGCAGTAACATAAGTTGGTAATTTTGATTAGTCCTTTTAGCACTTGAAGGAAAAGCAAAGGGGCAAAGATGTTTTGGCTTTTAGAATAATTTGTTGCCTGGGAAATTTCCATCCAAGTTTTCCCACTCACAGGTTGATCTTCTCTGGTACAATACATGCTTGTTTCCAGTCCAACAATGAAAAACCTGTAAGACTGTTTAATCTCATAAGAATTAAGTGATTACATAGGTGCTATGATGCATATCAGACCCTCCAATATGACCACCCATACTCATTGTGGGAATGATTTCTGCAAGCACTGGCAAGCACTTATCTCCTACTGACTTTAAAAATGAGATAGTCATTTGAGATGGGTTTGATTCATGTCTATATATAGAAATTAAAAAAAAAAAAATTATTAATCCCATTCAAATACCCTTCAATATAGGAGAAATATAGAGCTACTTTTGTGTTATTTTGTGATGGGCAAGAGGTACCATAAGAACTCTGGGCTTGATCTAGTCAAATTTCTATTCAATCAGTTTCAGAAAAATTCCACTAGCTCAGTGGCAATATGCTGGCATAAACACATAAATACATCAGCCCCATTTTGTATGTGTGTTGCCTTTCTTGAGACTGGCAATGCACTGAATACCTATACAGCAATTCATATGCTACTAGGAACTACAAGAATTGTCATAGGCAGTTCTATTTCACATTTCAGAAATCACCATTGAGAGATCTTCTAATGTCTCAGTTTACTTGTTATTCTTCCCTTATGTTGTCCCAAACTTTTAGTATTTTCTTTTTCTTTGAATATATTTTTGTGAATATTTCTTGTGAAATAGCAAGTCGACAGTATTAGTTATTCTAATATAATTGTAATACTTCATAAAATAGGGATAATTGAAATTCATGGAAGTAATTTTTCTGAAGAGAGAATTGCTTAACTTAGTGGTCTGTACATATGGATTCAACTAACAGACATACAGTAGTAGTACTCAGAACCACTTGGGAGGAAAGTAAGGAGCTCTTCAATAATTTGCAGAAAAACAAATCTAACTGCTCTTGCAGATTTTGACTACTGTTTAAGATAACACCACATACTTAATAAAGAAGCTTTTTAATAATCCTTTTAAATCTCTGGTGGCATTAAACAATAAAGCTAAAAGATATAGAGAGAAAAGGACAAATGCCACCACACCAAAGCTAATGGGAAACACTACAGTAGAAAAGTAAATTTCAAAACAGTTGAAAAATCCCAGTCTTTGAAACTACATTAATGCCAACATCATCTGACACACTGTTTAAGCATAAGCACACAAGTTATGGTGTTTGACATACAACCAGTGCCTAGAAAGACTGCTGGCAAGACAGAAAGCTTTACTGGCCTATCAGTACATGTCATCCAAAGCACTGGCAAGATAGCCACTTATCTATTTGAAATGGCTCTGTAAATAGCCTTCCAGTATCTGAAGGGGACCTATAAGGAGGCTGTGGAGGGACTCTTCATTAGGGACTGTAGTGATAGAACAAGGGGTAATGGTTTCAAATTTAAACAGGGGAAGTTTAGATTGGATCTGAGGAAGAAATTCTTTACTGTAAGGGTGGTGAGGCACTGGAATGGGTTGCCCAGGGAAGTTGTGAACGCTCCATCGCTGGCGGTGTTCAAGGCTGGGTTGGACAGAGCCTTGGGTGATACAGTTTAGTGGGAGGTGTCCCTGGCCATGGCAGGGCAGTTGAAACTAGATGATCTTAAGGTTCTTTCCAACCCTAACTATTTTATGATTCTAAATTGCTCTTTTTTTTTTTATTATTATTGTTACTATAGATGATGGGAACACAAAAATCTATATATGAACTATTAAATTGTGGATTTTTGGTTTGGGTTTTTTTGTTGCTTTATTTTCTGGTTTTAGGTAATTTTGTTATTTTTTATATACCTCATTCATAAAGAACTATCAGTGCAGCTTATTTTCTCAACAACACTTTTTAAGCAAGGTTTTAGGAATAAAAAAGATGTTGTCAACACGCATTTTAGATTTATCAAAACTTAGAGCTCAGATACCTAGAGAGCACTTTGCCCTTAGTTGTTTCACCACCACACAGAATTAAGCCAAAGGGTAAACTTCACAGAAAAATGCAGATGCTTTCAGAAAAACAGAGTGAACAAGATAAAAAGAAGGAAAAATTTAAAAGGAAAGCAAATCTGTTGAAAAGCCCAAAAATTAAATGAGAGAGATGGGGAACTATCCATATTAAAAATTTAGCCAACCCATCACAATTTGCCCAGATTCTGAATATACTACTATATAAGCATCATAGTTTCAACATCCTTTGTTCCTCCATAGAAATCTGCTTTTATGTTCAAGAATCCTACCTCACTTTCAAGGTCAATGCCATTACTGGAACTGCAAAGAGAGATATCAGCCTAGAGGCCAGTGAAAAAATATAGAAAGGCACATGGGGTTTGGGAGCCCCAAATGCCATTTAGTTTCAGACAGAATAAGCTCTATACAGAAATGGGGTGAAGAGCTTTAGAGAAGAGCTCTCTAAAGATAACTTCACAGAAACCCCTTCCTGCTATTGTTGAAACATTTTTTTTTTTTTTTTTTTTCCCCTGGCCTTACTATTTCATATGCTGGCACAGGAAGTAAAAAAATTGCACTTTAAATTTTGTACAGCAAGGTAGGAAATGAGCAGTACAACTTCATCATTCACTGCTCACAAAACGCCTGGATGGATGAGCAGTAGAGTAGAAATTTTGCTGTTCATTTTTCTACCTAGCAACACAGGAACTGTGCTACCATCGCTGAGCTGTGATATGTGAAAAAGCTGGTCCCCAAATATGCACTCTAGCAGGATTACAAACTAATCATCCAGAGGAAAGAATTTCTTAGCCTAGAAGGTATGTTACAGATAAACTGTCCCTAAACTTATGAGTAAACAGGTATATTCTGAGACCAATATGTATTTACTGGCTTGTTCATATGCATGCAAGACTTGGACCATCTTGGGTTTGCTTCCTCTGTTTATCATCAAATGAAAAGTAATTATGTATAAGAATATTTGTCTGTGAACAACTCCATATATTACCAAGGAAGATTCTTCAAGTATTTGAGGTTGGAACACATAATTGAATTGAAAATGTTTCTACCATTCTGTGATTCTTTACAAGAAAACTGATATCTTTTCAACACATTTACTGGATTCAGCACGAGGCCTCTATAGTGCATTACCACATTTGGAAAAGCAGCTGGTGATGAACATGAAGCACTTCTTCAGTTTACTAATAAGCGTATAGAACCTAATGATTTTGGCAAGCTTTTAATGTTTTATTTCTGGCAATGTGTTTTGCAGTACTCATGTAACACAGCAATAAGAAAGAAAACAAAACTGTTGCTGAAATGTTTACAGGGTAAAGATGTAGAAGTTCATTATTAGGCTCACCATTTTCCTCCCACAAGGCAATGCCCAATGGGCTTCTGGATCTAGGCGCTGGAGCAGCCAAATGGGATAAGATGCATAATAGATATACATATGTTGTGATGTTCACAGGACATATTTTCGATCAGCTAAGTATTTTTTTTTCCTACCTACCTTTTCTCCGCTTTTCTTCCATCTTACATCAGGGAAAAGCACAGACACTGCAAAATCTGCCTTACAATTTAGAAAATATTTTTTTCTAAAATATCCTAATAATGACTATATTCAAGAAGAAGATAAGTCGACTAATGGTAGAGGGAATAGCAGTGGCTTAAAATAATTCTAAGACATGAAATTAAAGAACCATTCAAAGATTCAATACTGTATTCACAGCAAAAGAACAGGGAAACAAGATAGTGATTCAGTTTGAACAGAAGTTCTCCTATTTAAATGCTTGTCATTCTACTCAAGAAAAAAATCAAATATTTTGAAATCTTTTCTTCCAGAGCAAAACCACTTGAATGGTTCACAACTCCTTCATTTTGTGTTTTCTTCACTTTTATTGTATCTTTTCAAAATGGAAACATAATGAAGGTAAAACTTGCTTAGTTCACAATAATGCAGAAAGCATAATGAAGCTTTGTTATGATTACACATAACTTGAAGAACAATGAAAAAGTTAAGGCCAGTAGAGAGTTTCTCTGAATTAAATCACAAGTTATACCAAAATGAATTGTTTTCTATTATAATACCACAGTATTTTTGCTTGTGATAGTGGCTTTTTCCCTTGCTTAAGCGTGTCTGCTGTTATTACTGGGAAGACACACTGAAAAGAATAACGCAAAGAAAAGCATCTCCCTCTTTAAAAGTTACCTGGGTGACATCAAAATGATATATCACTCAGATTTTGACACCCATACCTTATATGCGATCTTATAAAGTTGTCTACCACAGGTAGTGCTGTGGGGTTCTAGGTTTGGGGTTTTTTTTCAAAATAGACATCAACTTCCCTAAGCAGGCACCTTTTCAGATAAACATGGGTCCAAGTAGATTCATGCAGAAATTTCTAATGGGAAACAATTTTAAGTTTTCCGTAAGTGCATATGTAGTCTTTTTCCTGTGAGCATTACTCTTCCAAAAGCCTGGTCACTGCAAGAGAACTCCAAGACATCGGAAATAGTTTCACTTAACATTCACATAAATATTTATGGAAAGCATTTTGCACTACACATCCTGCTTTTGTTATTAAGCTTAATCAATTGATGTTAATAAATTACACTATACTTGCAGTCTGTGGAAAGACAAAATATTGTTTTATAATTATCGTTGCCAATAAATTTTCTATGAGTCAGCTGATTTAATTCTTATTTTAAATATCATTTGTGACAACACTTGGTGAAAATTTTCCCATTTTTACATCAGATTAAGAAAACAAGATTAAAAACCAAACTTGTGGAAAAGTATCCCATATATTTATGTATCTGTTTATGGTAGGCTTATTCCCAATAAGAACAAAAATGCAGGAAAAAAAGAAATTACCATTTACTGCCTAGAAGTTTTCCAACACATTTACACAGATAAGACATGAAGATTTTTCTCAGAATTTTACTTCTGTAACATCAGTGAATTTAACACAGATGCTGTTTGAAAGAAAACACAGAAAACTCGGAGGGGATACCAAGTGGTTTTGCCTTCAGTTAAACCATTCCTGCTCAACCTTTGGCTAGGACATTTTAAAAATGTAATATTTTGATTTTTCATGCTAAATGAAATGTGAACTAAGAATATTATTATCTTAAACTTTTTTAGTAGTAGTTTGAATACAGAACTATTTTAACTTCATTTCCAGTTTCCTTTCCTATCCTCATAACACAACCCAACTTCAAGCACTCCTCTCCCTTAAAAAAACCCACATGGCTGCCTGCTGACTGCCTCTGCATGTTTTCAGGATACCTTCAAAGAGAATTTCCTCAAATATGCAAGAATCTTTCTGCAGTCCCTGTGGTCAAGTTTTCTCCAGGACACTTCAGAGAGTAAGTAAATCTGTAGTGAAAGCTCAGGGTTCTAACTGTTCCTTCACTTATAAAGTGTTTAATAAAACACTATTGCAGACACTGAACAAAAATTGCAAAGGTTCATAACCAGGTCTAGCCAGCCTATATGTCAATAATGGTCAGCATAAGATTCTTCCCTGTGCTTGCCCATCGATCCCTGGCAACTTGGTTCTCCAGCCATTGAAAAATAAAAGCTTTTATTAAAGCCCATGGAAAAGCAGCTTGCTTTGTTCTGTTTTTATCATGCCCCAAAATTACTTGGCCTTACTTATTATTCTTTTTCAAGTAGAAGGAGAAAAAGTCTGAAAAAGCAAATAATGTTTGAAAGAGTAGTCAGAATGCAAGGGGTCTGTAAAACTTAACTGCAGAATCCTGCCCTCCAGCTCTTGCCACTGTAAATAAATTTATAATAAAGAAATTTTAAGAGATCTTTTAGGCAACTAATTGCCCTGACATCAGGGAATCTTTTCTTAGTTGAAGAAGCAATGTGTTCCAGCATTTTGCTGAAAGAAGATCTGAGTTACCATATACAAAGTATATATTACATTTCTTAAATATGAACTGTACAACACTGCACATTTGTGAAAGACAATTGACATTTTACACTAGTAGCTTCAAATTAATTTTCAGAATTCTTCCAAGCATTAAATTAGGTTTTATCTAATTATTGTCTTTTATTATTTATATAAATGAATTTTCATTTCCTTGAATACAATCACTGAGGTGTTCAAGGTTACTGACTTGTTTCATGTTTCCTAATAGAATATTAAAAAATTACTTCACAGCCTAGAGCATCTTGCTCTTCAGCAAAAAGCTAATGTTCAGAAACATACATTATTATTCCTGTCACCTGGAAGGTCCCTGGCTTCCTCTCCTCTTTTCGGAACCAAATTATACACTGTGAAAGCAGAAATGTATTTAGTAGTCTGATTGCACTGGCTACTTGGTCATAAACCCTGGGGACTTCTTTGTCCCTAAGAAGGATGAAAACAATTGCCTGTAATATTTAAGTGCAAGTATTGTTTCATCACATTTTTTGCAAACAAAGAGGTATAGAGAAGTAGTAAGACCTGACTGAGAAGCAGGAAGGTACAGTAGGTCCTAAAGAAAGACCACACTGAAATTCAACAAACTCTATTCTTGGATCTTCTTTGGGTGTAGTGGGTGCTCGAGGGTCATTTGACTATTTCCGTTTCAATGTCATAAAATGTGAATAACTGATATCTGGGATTACTGGAAATATAATACATGGTAAAATATTAAAAGCATTGTCTAGCACTATTGTGCCTTTAAAACCTATGCATAGTTGATGCGAGGTTTTTATGTGTAGACCTTGCAGGACTAGGTTTTAAATCTATCAGGAAAAAGTGCAGAATCAGTTCTGTTTCAGATGGCATGGCTCTGCAAACACTACATTTCCTATTTAGCTCCTCTCCTCTGCAACAACCAACAGGCATCAAGTGCAACAGCACTATTCAGCAGGTCTCTAAGTTTTTACAAGGCAGAGAGTCTTAGCCTGCAGAGTAATTGTTTTAAGGACAAAGTAACAAACAATATCATTTTCCACTCGTTTGTCACTTTCAGTACTGGGAGTTAACAGAGCTCCTGTGCTTCATCTCTGATAGTCATGATCTTTACTTGCTGGAACCTTATTATATTTTACCTGTTTAAATCCACTGAATTTCATACTAAGTGATTACTGCATAATGCTGCTTTAACAGAGTTACATTTTGCAGAAAAGTAAATATTAATTCACAGTCTAATCTTTCCATTTTAATTCACTTAATAGTTCAAATTGAGTCTCAAAAATAGCCATTTTATAAAACACCTACAATCTCTGCATATCAACCACTAATATAATGTATGAGTTATTTGAAAACACACATTTTCCCAGTGTAGTTTTCAAATGAAATTAGCACTTTTTGACTAATACTTAAACAGCATAGTAGTATTATATGCATACATTTAGAAATGGCAAAATCTTATTTCATTATTGCATTACTTCAGGTTTCATTCATCAGCCATTTCTGGCTATCATCAAGATTCTTAACTTTGGTATTTTTTTCTGGCCAAGGACAAGAGAGCTAATTCTAAGTCACTTCAGTAGAAGATGTCTGAAAAAGAGAAAGGCCCCAAGTTGTGAGAGATCCATGGGTCCCAAAGCCTGACCACCTCAGCTTTTAGCATACAGTAGATTTGTGTCTGCATCTCTGAGTGAAATACTTTATCACTGGAACACTGCCCAGAGAAGTCGTGGCTGCCCCATCACTGGCAGTGTTCAAGGCCAACTGGGACAGGGCTTGGAGCAGCCTGGTCTAGTGGAAGGTGTCTCTGCCCAGAGCAGAGGGGTTAGAACTATAACACTATAACAACAGCTATTGTTGATCCTGAACTGTGATTACTGAAAGATTGTAGGTTACATATTCATACCTGAAGCATTCTGTTAACTCCCACTTTAGTCACCTAACCTCTGACTTCAGCAGTGTTGAGCCAGTACTTGGGACATCAATGACACTTAGAGGCCCTAAGCTTTCTTTTTTAATGTGCACATTAAGAGTCAATAGTATAAACAAACTGCTCATTAAAAACTCAAGCACACCCATCATATTAAGGTCATTACAAAGCAGCAGTCCAATAACATTGACCTGATATCTGAACACACCAATATCCTATTTATAAAAGTAATCCATGAACTGATGAACATAAATATTAATAAGGCCCTAGAATAATTTTATTTGTATGGGACAAATGGAGGGTATTAGGATTTTACATACTCATGAAACTTCCTACTTTGTAAATATGAAATGTTTGACGTTGACTTTGCCTACATAGGCATGTCTGCAAGATCACAGCCTAAAATAAATTCTGGCAACTGAAAGGCTTTTCTTGCACCTAGACACACTGCTGGAACAGAAACTCAATAGCTCCATAGTTGCTGAACATCAATGGCTGCATTATGCAAAGGTGCTGCTTACACTATATAAACATGTCATTGCCAGCCTCTTTGTAAACAACAAATACCTTCTCATCCCTGTAAGCATTAAGATTCTACAATTCATTTTATAAAACTTTCTCTCAATACGTAATGTGTGCCCCACCAGTATTGAGAAAGAATAGGACAACTTTTATAAATAAGCAGATGTTCAGTTTTTATCTCTCTCCTGCCAAAAACTGATTTACTGTAAATTCCTTCCATCTGGCAGGAAGCTAATCTGAATATGAATCAATCAATTCAAAAATAACTACAAAAATTTTAGGCATTCATAACAGGGTTTTTTCTGTACAATACCATTTTTCAGTCATTCTACTCAGACAAGCAAGCTTTTCAAAGCAAATCAAGCAGAAATATTTTGAGAGGATTCTGCAACTTATATTTTTCACAAATTCTATCACAATAGGTACCACCAACTTCTTTCGATTTTTCTGCAGTCCATAAAAAAATACTTTCAAAGCAGTAAGGCAGAGTATTCAAAAAACTGGGGGTAGAAGGGTAGTGCATTTTCTATATGCAGTGTACATTAAATAATGTATAATAAAGCTATGTTAAAATCACATTTTAAATAGTAGTTTTGTAATTTTTTTTCCTCTTCTTAGATGCTCACTTCCATCACTGAAAGAGACAGAAGTACACACATGCATACACACACACACACATTCACTTTAATAACAGCAGTTTAGGAATAGCATCCAACAACACAATAATACTACAACTAAAGCTTAGCTGAGAGTTCTGTGAGCATAGTTACATTTGTATGCAATCAGAAGGAAAATCTTATCTACAGAATCTGAGAACAATGAAAAGATGAGAAAATACAGAAGCAAACTAGTACAAAACCCTCTCCTAATTATCTGTGAAAGTACTGTGCCATTTCCTGGTCAATAACTGCAGTTACTTAGAAAAATAAAAACATATTTCTTGTTGAAAAGAACATAAATCAGGGTAAAACACCTCTACTCAAGAAAGCCCTTCAACACATTATGCATAACATTCTCAATATTCACTAAAGATTTAACGAAATTTATAAACCTTCATACTCGGCTTCTTAATCAGGAAAATGCTAAAGGTACCATCCATTCTGAATTGTTAAAAGCATGTGTTTAAATTTCAATAGCTTGACAAGTTATGCTTGAAGTTGGGCACGTGCTTAAGCACACTAAAACAGCACCAAATTGAGAACTTGTGGGCAGTACTTGAAAGGTGGAAATATATTCCTGAGGACCAAGTACATACCATTTTAGACAGAAATGGCAAAATAAGCAAGAAGAGAAAATGGTCTTAAAAACCAGGAAGAGCTGGAGAACCCAGACAGGCAGCAAAAAGGAAATGCAGATGAAATGAACAGCACTCCTAGAGAGCTGCAATATTATGTGGGAGGAATATGATCATGGCAAGAATAATGAGACACAGTAAATGACACGTAAATGAGAGTTACAGAAGGATGGCAGCATGGGAGGTGGTTGTCCTTCCACTATCTCTATTCACTGTTATGAGATGATATCATATAGCTGAGGAAAAAGAAACACTGCTGCATCGTCCAACAAAATGACAGAAGCGTGGTAACAGAGATCACAGACCTGAAAAACATCACAAAATGTTTTCACTGTATAGTCTAGAAATGAAGTACTTGATACAGAAAGCACAGGGGGCTAAACTATTACACACAAAATAGCCCCCCTACTATGCATACTGAATGCTGTAGCAGTAGAGACAGGGTTGCTTAGGTACCTGTTTCTGACACCCAGCAGAAGGAGCCATACAAGAGGCTGAGAAATGCTCCAGATAATTTGAATGCTCCTGCTTTGAAAGTGACTTCTGTTGCACCTGTTATAAGCACAACAGTAGAGCAAATAATTTTGATCCTTTGGTTTCTGGTTCCAACTCGATTTTATAGGATTGGGTGAATACATAGTGCATAGAAAAAACAGAACTAAAAAAGACCAGAGTGCTCATGCTTAAGAAGTCTTAAACAGCCAAGGCTATAAATTCCATTTTGTACATGACTCATGTTTTTCACACGCATTACTTGATATAACTCAAATGCCCCTACATTCATTCCTTCCAGACCATATTCTCATTTGAGGAGACATTTTATCATCCTAGAGATGCAAAAAGGTATTTTCACCCTAGTGCCCCCTCTCCCTGTAAGAACAGAGATGGATCTCCTGCTATCCAGAAAGTCTAGCAGGGCAGAGAACTGAAGTCACGCAGCCAGCCATTAGGCAGCTAGGATCACAACCAGCCCCAAACAGGGCTAAGTTTCATGCTCAACTTTCCAGGGTAGTGCAGGTCTTAACTGGCTCCTATATTTGCTTATTTTATTTGTTCAGGACAGTTCTTACCCTGACCTGCTCCCGATTTTTATGAGAGACAGAGCTGGCACTTTCTTGTGCCACAGTCATTAAATATTCACCTGAACCCTGATCTACCTGTAGCTTTGAACTATTCTGTTAACTAAAACCTGATCAAGTAAAAAGTATGTTGCAGAGCCTAAATCAAAACAAACCAAAACAAATCAAAAAACCAACCCCATGAAGTAGAACCCCTTCTCCCTTTAGTAGCTATATGCTGAGAAAAGTATACTACAAAATCCTTGATGGACTACATAAAAGAGATATTTTCATTTTTTATTAGTGTAATATATTGCTTATTGTAAGTACTTTACAAATCACTGTACTTCACATAGAGATTTTAAGTGTGCAAAATGGATTATTAGCTTTTCATGTAACTTAAGACATTTTATAACTTTGAATGAAAATTCCGGGATAAGCTAATTTAAATTGCAAACCATATAATAACCTAAACAAACTCCCTAAATATAAAAAATGCTGATTGTTTAAATGAAAGTAGTGCATCAAGTCATGACTCCAGCAGCCATATTGTTGGCTGTTCTTTTCATTATTTTATTGGCCTCAGATGATATCCTGAAAAAACGAAGAATCTACTTGGATTAAATATTCACAACTTAGATAGGATAGCACATTTCACCAAAAGGCAGAAAAGCATGAATAGAAACCAGATACTGTAACATTGTCTAGTTATGCTAAGTCTCCAGATTAAGAATTCAAATCAGATTTTAATATAAACTTTATAGCAAAAGGATATTGACGTTTTAAAGCAATATTAATATCTAAGTAATAAGTACATGTATGAATGAAGCTTTATCCACAAAATTTTAAGCTGCAAACCAATCTTTCTTTTAATGGAGAACTGCTACATTTAATCTGCTTACATACTTACTCAATTTAAAGATTGCCCTATCCATTTAAAAACATCATCATTTTCAACATACAGATGCAGCTGTGGACACACTAAACTACAGAAACCATGAAGCAGGTGTGGAATATTTATTCCAGAACGTAATTCAGCACAGACTTATATTTACACAGTATAACATACTACCTCTATGGCTGTTTTCATGCATATTTTCTCCTTATTTTCAAGAGAACTACCAGCTGAGCTATCTTTGCTCCTCTTTCAGTCCTTGAGCACCTTCCATTTCCCCAGTTGCACTTTAAGACCTCTGGATTGCCGCCAACTTATGAAACAGGAGAATGATGAACACTTTCTGGTTTTGATTAAATTCCTCACTCACAAGAGAAGCACAAACATGGCAAACACACTAAAGCACGCCGTGTTTGAAAACACCAATCACTGCAAAGCAATACCACTCCCTAAACAACTAAAGTATGAGCTCAGTTATAATAGTAACACTTTTCAATAAGAAAGAGCAGCAATGCACCCGGACACAGGTGGAGCTTTGTTCACAAACTCTTATTCTAGTAGTTGCTGTGTATGCTGAAAAATTGCCCACTTTCCAACCGATGCCAAGACCCATCATTACTTTTAGCTGGCAGAGCTGCTTATGCAAGCACCACCTAACACATTGGGCATCATCAACTCTGTTAACATGAGCTGTGATAGTCAACATCAGGATCCACACTGATAAGGCTACCAACAGGAAGGATATTCTAACTGCATCTGAAATTTAGCATATCAACTCTGGCATATTGACTTTCTGCTGAAAAAGAGGAACATTGCACTGAAGCACACTTGGAAGTAATAAAATGTTGTATGCAATTTGCACATCTACTGCCTGGTGTTCCAATTCTCTTTGGCAGATCAGACTCAGTGGTAAACTCTACATTTTGTGCATAGGCATGAAAGTAAGATCCTCCTCTCTCAAAGATGGTTTGAAACGCATCCTGTGTGGACCAATGCACCTACAGAAAAATCAGAGGCACTCTCAAATTGCAACTCTTCCACAAGATACAAGCAATGACGTCAAAGTAAGAACTTTTAGTTTTCAGTGAAAGTAGACACACACACACACATATATATATATAACATAAATAAAAAGAAATCCAGAGGAGGGCCATGAGGATGATCAGGGGACTGGAGCACCTCCCATATGAAGATAGCATGAGAAAGTGAGGGCTGTTGAGCCTGGAGAAGAGCAGCCTTCCAGCATATGAAGGGGGCCTATAGGAATGCTGGGGTGAGACTCTTCATTAGGGACTGTAGTAATAGAAAAAGCGGTAACGGGTTCAAACTTAAACAGGGGAAGTTTAGATTGGGTATGAGGAAGAAATTCTTTACTGCAAGGGTGGTGAGGCACTTGAATGGGTTGCCCAGGGAAGTTGTGAATGTTCCATCGCTGGCAGCTTTCAAGGTCAGGTTGGACAGCCTCGAGTGGCATGCTTAGCGGGAGGTGTCCCTGGCCATGGCAGGGAGGCTGGAACTCAATGATCTTAAGGTCCTTTCCAACCTTAACTATTCTATGAGTCTATGAAAAGGTTTTTAAAACAGGGAATTTCAATTACTGCTTTGAAGTTTGCCTTTCCCTTCCAGGAAGCAAATTACATCAGCTCTTGCAGCAGCTAATATATCCATTGTCCTGTTGGCTTGATGTACAGGAAAAGGTGCACAACTTACTCCTTCAACACTTTGTTAAACTACATAACACTTCCTTGTATTCTTTGATCATTCCTACTTATTTTATTCGAAGTATCACCTGGTCAAATTCTGCCTCATCACTTCTTGGAATATAAACACAGCCTCCTTCATGTATTAGAATCATGTGGCAAGGTTTTGCTAGCAGGGACTACAAGTTTGGCTTGTGAGAGAAGTTGAAGCTTCCCCTGCATCCAATATAGCCCATGCCAGCCAGCTCCAAGTCAGGCCCACCACTGGCCATGGCCAAGCCCAACAATGCTTCTGCAATAACACACTTAACAGGGAGCAGGCTTTCTGACACGTCTTGTAACCCTGGGGCAGGGGGCCATAGTGGAGCAAGTCTCTTCCCGAAGGACTGCACCTTATAGGAATGACTCAAACTAGAGAAGTTCATGAAGAACTGTCTCCCATGGGAGGGATCCCACACAGAAAAGCATGGGCAAAGAGCATGAGGAGTCCTCCCCTGAGGAGGAAAAGCAGAAGAAAACCTGTGAGAAACTGACTGCAACCACCATTCCCCATCCCTCTGTGCTGTTGGTAGATAGGAGATGGAGAATTCAGGAGTAAAGTTAAACCACGGAAGAAGGGAGAGGATGGGAAAGGTGTTTTTAAGATTTGGTTTTATTTCTCATTTTTCTACTCTGATTTGGTTGGTAAAAAATTAAACTAATACTCCCAAAGCTGAGTCTGCTTTGCCTGTGACACTAATCACTGATTCTCTGTCCTTATCTTGTGCCTTTCATTACATATTCTCTCCTCGGTCTAGTTGAGGAAAGGACTGATAGAGTGGTGGTGGCACTGGTATCCAGCCAGGATCAACCCATCACAACATCTTGCTTCTACTCAATTATAGTGGAAACTCCAAATATAAACTATGATATGCTACAATCCCTTAGGAATGTGGCAGCTAATTTAAGGTGACATCCTGTACCTATAGCAATGAACAAAGAGTGAGAGGCAAAGCATGTTAAAATAATAGTCAGTGGAGCAGACTGTTAAAAAGACTAACTATGCGCCCAATTGAATTCTGTATCTGTACAGACAAATTTAAACTATAAACTTGTTGAAATAATGGAGTAAAGGCCTTAAGATTTGGTCCTGTGTGATCATTTGCAAATGTATAATCACATTCACTAATAATTGCAGAGTTTTGCATGCTTTGGAAGAATCACTATTATTCAGTTGGGTCTTCAGACAATGTAATTGATTGTCCTTATCCAGGAAATCATTTCTGTATTCCTGAAAATGCACTGTAAGTGCAACACAATCTTTTACGCCTCTCAGTTTCTGTAACTAAAAGCTCTCACTCTTTACCCAACCCACTAAAATGCAGGGAAGAAACTTGGGTCTCATCAATACGTATAATAGATGAAGTTGAGTAACACTATTCTGAATAACTCAGTGAAGAACATCAGTTTTCAGTCAGGATGAGATTCACAAACCCAGAGGCCATAACTGGAATACTCCCTTACAAATCTCTTCTGTAAGTGAGAAAACATCTAACATGATGAAGTATTTCAACAACCTTTCCACACCAAGGCAGGACTTAATTTGGCACATGAAGGAAACCATATAGTATGGCTGTCTCTGACAGAAATAAAAAAACCAAGAGCCCTCACAAATATTTTTACTCTGATAGCTCTAATAGTTGAAATTATAACTCATTTATGCCTGTAACACTATGATTTGCAATAACTACTGTGATAAATCCATCAAATTGCCTATAGCTTTGCAAACAGACCCTGCCTTTAAAGTGTGACAGATTTTCTTCATCTTTGGTGCAGATTGCTCTTTTACTGAGACTGGAATCCTAGTAAAGCAGGCATGAGATACATTTAAAGTAGGGAAGTTAGGTTATTTAATTATATATGTTCCTCATTTTAATTAAATCTCATTTGCTAAGCAGATCTCTTTTTATGAATGTGTTAAAAATTGCTGTAACACCAGGAAATGTAGCACATCTGTGGGTTTGTTTGGACAAATGGACAATATCATCCCTTTAGAGAGATTTTAAAGCTTGTTTTATCCCCTTGCAAAACTGCAATTGAAATGCCTAAAAGAGCATTTTAACATAGAGAAAAAACACAAAGTGAAAAGTGAACGCACATGGAAAAGTGAAAGAACCAAAAGAAAAAAAAATCAAAGCAAAGGTAAGCTTTCAGTTTCAGTCTTCTTGCTTGCTACATTCAGTAATGCTAGATAAATATTTAATCAGGCACATTTCCCCAATGTTCCAATGTACAGTGTCCTAAGTAATAAAATTTAGGGCAAAATGGAATTTCATAGTACCCAGGGGCTAGCACTGATGTGATCAGTCTCTAGCTCTTTGGTAACTGCTGTATCCAGTATTATTGAGAAAAACATAATTGTATATAATAACACATCTCCATCATCAGAACACCTCATAGTTACACTTCACCATGGCTGTCCTGTTAGTATTCTGATGAAAAATAAGTGAAATCTTGCAATTATACTGTTTCCTTTGCAATTATGCCAAACATGCTTTGCAATTCCTTTAAATAGACTTCATTGCAGTTGCTCCTGAAAACACAAATGCATCCAAATGCAAACTATCACTTGCAAATAGGAAAAAACATCATAAAGACAAGGTTCAGAAACTAATAAAACAATTTTCACTTGCAAGTATACGAGGAGACAGGAACTAAAATTATTTCAGATACAATCTGGATAATTTCACCTTATACTGACAATAAATGATGTAAAAAGAACTGTGAAGTATAAGGGGAAAAAATATATTCATTAGATTTAGCCTTTAAAAAGGGTGACTGAATTTAACTGAAGTCATCAAGAGCTCACCAAGAGCATCTGCTATCTAAAATCAATCTTCCCTTTCCTCATCGGCATCCATAATACGTATTAGCTCCTGATAGGATTAAAATACCCATCAGGCATTAAGAGCATAATGGCAACTCCAAGTAATTTCCTTCACCTGGGTCAGTTTCAGAATATTCTCCTTACACAGAATTCTGGATGTGTTTTCAAAATGCTGGCTTTTTCCTGAGAGGTCCCTGGAGGCTCATTAACATTTTCAGATTATGTGAACCATTCACATTCAGAAAACTCAAAACGTGCTTCCTGTGTATCTATCTACAATTTCTTTATGCACTTGATGTGTGCATACATTCCTGTTGCATTAAACTATCAGCATACAGTCCAAGTTAAGTCAAAGAAACATGAAAGCAGTATTTTCCAAATACTACTAAATGCTACAGCTTTGCAGCTCCAGACTTGCAAGAGCAAGTTTACTTCCAAAAGAAAAAGGAAAAAAAAAATGAACAAATACTGAAGTCTAATTATTCACTATATGCATGTATTTAAATTTGAAATATGCGTATCATATGAATTAACAAGTGATTTTCTTCCTGTTCATAGTTTTTCCAGCCCCATGAAGATTGAGGCATAGGAAGATGGCTCACTCAAGATGTTTTAATCTTCCAAATTCAGTGTCCAACAGTTTGTTGTCTGTAACAGAGTATAAAAATGCACAGTTTTTAGAACTGCACTGAAACAATACCTAGTGCAGAGTTTGGAGAGAAATGGCAGGCAGAAATCTCAGAAGAGAATGAAGAAAATGACTAGACTGTGGAAGAATAAAACTAATAATAATGAACAACTTTACATATACATAGATAGCTGAAGAATTATGTTAAATTGTATGGTTGCGTTATTTCTCCTGCGAGAGAGAAGAATTATGAGTGCTTTATTGTTTTGCTACATAAAGCATATGTGACTTTAATATTCAATGCTGAAATGTAGAATCAGTTAAATGGTCCATCGAGATAGAGAAACATACATCTGTTCCTTTGCCTCTACAAGAGGACAATCAGAACACACAGTGGAAAGGGAGCATTGATTCAGTAATAGGAACAGAGAAGGCTGTGGCTCTTTACCTAATTCAAGATTTTCAGAAGAAAGGCTCACACAACATCTCAGAGACCATGGCATAAGCCAGGAAGGGCAATTCATGAATCTCAGTATTCTATACCCAGAAGCCCTGGGACTACTGCACATAGGCACAAATTTGAACAGCTTTAAGAGATACTTTAAGATGCTAAAACATTAAATTATGTCTGTGAAAAGTATGGTGTCATGGTTTAAGCCATAAATCAGCCACGCAGTTTGTTCACTCACTTCCCCCTTTTTCTTCCCTCTGCTCCT
>JANRGW010011477.1:46003-57229 GCA_024733675.1 Psilopsiagon aymara | reverse complement strand
ACTAAGCAGTAACTAAAACATTGGTGTTATCAGCGCTGTTCTCAGGCCACAAGTCAAAAACACAGTGCTGCACCAACAACTAAGAAGGAGAAAAATGACTGCTACTGCTGAACCCATGACATATGGATAAGAAGCAACCTCTTAACTTTTACTCGTGCAGATCACAGAATAAGTGAACATGGCCTAGGAGTCTCCAAATCAGCAGGTAAACCTGTTCCATGCTGGGAAGAAAATCTGCACTGATCTTCCTGTTCCAGACACACTGGGTTTACTGCCAGAGTCTGCTGGCAGGAGAGGAGCAGATGCTGCATTCTGGTAGCCTGGCAGCAGCACAAGGCTCTGCCTGTAGCATTGGGAATTGAGTAGCAATATAGGAAAGATACTGTTACATAGCAAATATCAGAAATATGTTCCATGTGGGCAGCTGGCATCATTAATTTATACTTTTTGTGAATTTTAGAAAAACAGGGTACCAGGGTGACTTAAACAGTGAAATAGATACCATCAATTTAATTTTCATGCCCACATTTCCACATAAACTGCAGTGCTTTGGCTACTCATTTTTTCATATTGATGTCATATCTTTATATTCCTAAATTCTACTCTGACTTACAAGCCTGTTCCCTTGGCTGATCAGTGTACGCAGGATGCTGGGATATAACTGCACAGATAGTCAGCCAGGATTGCATGTTCAGGCTATTTCAACACTGTTCAGGAATGTACCATGCTGTGATATCACAACTAATTCTAACATAAATCTCATTCCGTAACTGGAGACATAACAGTATCAGGATGGCACTGCCCTGGGGTAGCACACTGGGTATACTTGATACAGTATACCACTTCTAGGAGCAAAGCCAGTATCTCTGCATGAAACTGGACTTTCCTATGTAGGCTTGGCAGCTGTCCCAGAGTTAGCTTAGGAATGAGTATAATGGTGCACCCCGTGTAGACATCCCCAAATTAATGGCGTGTCTATCAGCATCTCTAAGCTATGTTAAATCTTGGTGCTCTATCCTACTACCAGCACTATAGCAGGTGAGTCACTGATGAATCAACTCCACCCAGTCAGGTAAACTCTCTGAAAGTGGTAAATCCTGGCAAAATTAGGTATTGTGGGTAGAATAGCTGAATGTGTGACTTCACAAACCCTGGAAGTTACATCACCCTGATTTCAGGCATATTTTACTGAAATAACTTCTCTTTGTTGCAACACTTCTAACACATGTCATAGAATAATGGCACACAGTGTTTTACCCTAAAGCCAGTATATAAAAGACATGCAGATAAGAAACAGGATTTTGCATAGATATTTGCCAACTTTAATTATTAGTTTGAGTAAAATAACACTTTACATCTTGCAACTCCTACATTTACACACACACACACACACACACACACACACTTCATGTTTTATTCAACAATATGTCGCTTTAAATGGTTGCTCCAAGGCTAAGAAACACAAGATTTGTCATAGCCAGTTTTGCCACAAAAACAGATAAGCAAATCAAGAATTCACTTTTTTGGTGTTTATCACTAGCATGAAACTTTGATGTTTTTTTAAGGGGGTAGGTAATCTCTGACTAGCAATATCAAGAGCAGACTGAATCAACTTTCTGAATTGGAAATACTTTCTAACTATCATGTTTAGTAAGGCACCTAAATGATTCCCTCTCAGCACCTTGATTACATTACTGAATTTTAACTCCAAGGTACAGCTTTTTTAAGCCGATATAGAAGTCCTTGTGAACAGAGGAACAGAACCTATCTTGCTGCAGATGATCCTCCGGTCTCATCCAAAGAGTTGGTAGGGTCAACATGGGACTTACCCTGGAATTCCCCAGTCAAAACCAAGTTACGAAGTGTTACAAAAGCTTTGACAATAGAGCATCAATTAACAATATATTGTCACAAAGGAAACAAGTATTGCCTAAAAACCATGACCTTATTGAAAGAATTGAAACAAGTTACAGATGACTGATGCAAACAGGTTGCCAAATATACTAATTTATTGCAAAATGGAAGGGAAATGTTCTTCTTAGTACTTGAGTTAATGGAATAAAATAATGCATTTAAATTGAAGCAAGATTTACACTGAACATCAAGATAAGCTTTCCAAAGGCAATGTTAGTAAATCACTTGGCTAGAGTGTCTGGCCACTGCAGAATTTCTTCTGCTTTTAAGAACAACTTAAACAAACGTCTCTCAGGAATTATTTGCACATCCACTGACTCTGGGTAGCACATGAATGGGCCAAAAAGCATTTCAAGACATGTCCTAGCAGAGCGATATGCAGGGCTGGCTTTTGTGAGAAGCTGCTAGAACCTTCCTCTCCGTCCAGTACAGCCAATGCCAGACAGCCCCAAGACTGGCCACTGAACAAGGACAAGCCCATCAGCAGCAGTCATAGCACCTCTGGTATAACACATTTAAGAAGGGGGTTGGGCAGTGGCGTGTGTGTGGAATGCAGCTGTAGAGGAGTGAGGATACATGATAGAAACTAGTGGGCAGACACAGAGGTCAGTGAAAGAGAGGGAGATTATGCTGCAGCTGCTGGAGCAGAGATTCTCCTGCAGCCCATGTTGCAGTAAACAGATTGTAAATACTCATTTATTATTTAGAGAGATATGAGGACTAGTTAAGTCAATAGAACAAATTGATTTTATCCAAAAAGGGATCCATCTAGTTTGTGATTTCTGTAATCTTCCTCCCAAAATAAATAAACAGAAATCACACACAAAGCACAGTCTGACTATCACTGATTTTATTTCATGAATCTTACCTCAAAGGGGACTGGAATGCTAACCAGACTTCTACTCAAATATAGCTACTTACTGAAAGCCAAACACCGAAAATTGTTATTTAGGGACAGCTTGAGAGGTAACCATGCAGAACTCACTGCTCTTCTTGGAACCCCTTGGAATATATTGCATATATTATCTGAGAAGATTTGTGCAAGCTCAAGGACTTTTATAGTTTTTGCATCCACCGTTACTACAAAAGCAGTAGCTGATTTTCTTTGAGAGTGCAAAATAGGCCCATAGCCTGTTATTCTTAGGTAGAAAGTCCTTGACTCACCGGGTTTATGCTGCAAATAAAAAAAAGCCTGACAGTTTTCTGAGTGTCACTGTGGTTCTTGTTCTTAGATTCTTACTTATTTTACCGAAGGATTTACAGGAACGCTTTCAGATTCCAGCATATAAAATATTATTTTATCCTGACACAAATGCATTCTCAATAGTGCTGCCTGCTTTCCCGTACTCTAGCTAACAGGAATTCAAAACGTCCAGCCCTTGTACAGACAAAGTCCCAATAAATGAAGCTGGATTTTGATGCTAGAGTGGCCCACAAGAGCTAGCTCAATAACTGCAGGGAATGTTCTTATGGAAAATTTAATCAAAAGGTCACCCAAGTAAAAATTGCTAAAACCAGTGTTTTATAAAAGGCAGTACACATTATTCGGTAATGAGAAACTGTTCTCTGATTTTTCACACTGTCACCAATGACTGTCTAGCTTCACAGGGTATTTTTCCAGGCACTTTGTGGCAGCTCACAGATGTCTAAGGAAATCATCAAGTCCAGTGAGAAGTGAAATGGGACTAAAACACCATTCACCACACCTTCAGTAATTGCCTCCTTGGCATCTCACACAGATTGCAGCTACAGTGAAAGAACTGAGAAAGAAGCACAACTCTGTACCACCAATTGTTCACATGCCTGCAGCAGCCAGTTCAGTGCCCTACAATAATGTAGGATGCGTATCCTTCCATCTTGCACTTTGTATTGAATCTTACAGAAGTAGGTTTAGACTTCCGCTTTACTTCATTGTCCTCCACTAAATGCACTTGTCTCCACTGACCCTTATTCTGAAAAAGGAGCCTGAAGAAGGCTCCTTTTTCACATAGCACAACAGCTCAAAGGTAGGTGGGGGATGTCTATCTTTATAGCTCAAGTGACAAAAGGAGAGAACACTGTAGGATGCTGTACACACAGTGCTGCTGGTCAAAGAGTGGGAAAGCTCAGTGGAACAAAAAAAGATTATTGCTCCCTATAAGACACAAGATTACAGCCCATTTTAAAAGTGAACAGCTTGTATTAAAAACAAATAGCACAGTCTGAATGAATTAAGACTTTTTTACATCTTCACCATCTCACTGCAAAATTTACAAAATGTAGCTTGCTGCAGCCCATGTTTTGGTGCTTTGAGTACTTGCTTTATGACTTTAGGCAGCACAGTTGTTATATGTGAACACTACTTTAATTTTTTTCCCAGCTAGCACTGTTCTTAGTAGTATTGCTGCAGGCTGCTTTCTGGCTGGGTTTAGGGACAAATATCAAGCAAAGGGAAAGAAAAAATAGTGATAGGTGAAGAGACTTTTTACACTGCCTTTACCATGGAAAGGATTATCTTCAGCAATTAATTTTGTTCTTTCAATAATACCAGATATTGCAATGAGACAGATAAAGTAGGTCAAATCATTATCCCAGCTGCACTGACTCAGCAGCACTCTAGCAGTTTTCCTACAACTAAAATAGGCACTGCACAGAGAAACATATACAAATTAGGGTAGAAATATCAACATTGCATAGGTCAGCGAAACCATATGGTGTTTAGATAAAACACATGCATACTCAGAAATGGCTGGCATCTTCAAGCTGCATATAAAAACCTCAAAGCATAGATAATGTTTCAGTCTTTGCTTATTTTTTCTATATTTTAAACTGAACTCAGAGCTCATAAAAGATTCTGGACTGACAGCTCTGGATTTCAGAGTGTTCCAGCTGCAGGCAGTGGCAACTGAGCTTCATGCTTCCCTAAGTTGTTCTGCTAGTTCTACCCAGTTCAGAAAGGCCACCTGTCTGGATAAAAAGGTATTTCATTCACTTTCATTAACCCACTGACCTTTCAGCTGAAGCTGACAACAGGATACTAAAGAGATAGCCTTTGAGATGACTTCCACTGGCAAACAGAATGAGAGCATTCAAATTGCCTTCAGCCAGATTTCACACTAGATGTGTACAATGGCCCAATGGAAAGGCACTAAAGAACAATACAAATTGAAATTCCTAGAAGTCCTTGTTTTCTTAGTGACTTTGTAAATTATTTTCTCAGGGCTGCAATATAAAGTCTTGAATTCCTCAATACAAAACGCATGTTGTCGTGTAGTTATCCCTACTCCCAGCCTCAAAGGAAAGCTGGTATAAAGTCTATCAGAGCTCACTACTTCTCCTCACTCTGCAAGCCTGAAATCCTGTTTGCTGTTTTGTAGTACTCCAATTGGTAGAAACACAAGAAAATTCCCTGTATCCCCTTGAGCTCTTTCATTGCTCTTCTTTCATCATACAGAAAACAGGACTCACGTTACAGCTTTTCAACCACCACGTAGTAAAACTGAGCTCCCTTCAGAATCGTGTTTAGCTGAGTTAGCTAGGTGCTCCAAACAACTTAGAGCTGCAGTGCCTGAATCCCTTAGATTCCTCAGAAAACAATGACTGAGCTCCCAAAGGGATCTATTTAATAATATATTTTATAATATATCTTATAAACTACCATACAACAGAAAAACCAGATACTGAGATAGAGGGGAGGTATAGTATGGCATCTCTGAAATGTGGAGGTTCTCCACACTTTGCTCTGAAATTCCAGATGCAATTTCACTGTCTCATATAAAAAAAAAAAATGAGAAGCTGTAACTTTTCAGTGCTACAAAACCACATCATCCCTACAAGCTATTAAAAAAGACAGTGTACTTCTGCTTTTAATTTCCACTTCTTGTTGTTTTACTTCTCAATCTCAGTATCTTTTAAGAACAGTGACTCACATTGAGTTTTTAGTGTTGGTGAACACAGTACGGTTGGTAAGTTTTGAAGTTTGGTAAGCAGCCTTTCTTATGGAAATATCATTAGCCACTGAAAGCAGGAGATAAGAGAACAGTTATTAAAAGAGCCCAGGTGTTACAAAGCTAGCCCAGTGAAGGCAGCTACGTGGTTTCACTCAGTAAGACCAGAACATAACATCCATAACATAACCGTGTTGTTCACCTGAATGGTGCGTGACAAGTTGTCACTCTCATAGAAAGTCTTGATTTTCTTTATCACCACTCTTTGAAAAGATTACAGTGGATAAACTGACAGACTCAGTGATACCAGAGACTCTAGTATAGCTTATATTTTCCTTTGATGTACACTGCTTAACTTACAGCTACCAATAAAATACATACAGTAATGTGTATAGCACCTGCAGACTGCACAGGATCATACAGGACATGGATTGATCTCATGCAAAGCACCAGGGCTCAGTTCCCCTATTTCCATTGAGGGGGTCTTTAAGCAAAACAGCAGAAGCAAGGAAGCAACTTACAGTGTTTTCAGTAGGTATTAGCTGACTTGCCTTGAGTATCATAAAAACACAATCTTCTCTGCATCTTTGAACTGGGCATTGAGGGGAAAGAAAATCATCCTGCAGCTGTTGGCATTGTCATCCTGCAGCTGTTGGCATTAGCAGAATCAAGAAGAAACTGGACAAAGCAACCCAGGATCTTGCAGTACTCAAAGTGCCTCTAGAGGAACTGCAGCTCACGAAGGTTTGAAATACACACATTCATTACAAATGAGAGAGTAGAGTCCCAGCAGCTGGGATCAACATCAGTACACTGAGCAAGTGTTTTCCTGTAGATTGAAGAAGTCTGTTAGACCCTGGCATGTGGCTCATAGGAACAAACTGGAAGGAGTGCTTGATAAGCTGTGACCTTGAGAAGCTGCAGTTCTGGGCTGACAGGAATCTCAGGCTGGAACGAATACAAACATAGTCCTGTGCTGAGGGTAGAAAAATCCAACAGTATAGGCAAGAGTCAAAAAGATGTTGAGCAATTCTGCAGAAAGGATCTAAGAATCCTACCAGAAAACAAGGTGAACATAAGTAACAACGCAACAGGTTGTGCTACCAGAATATAACCAGCAGGTCGGAAAAATGATTATTTGGCATTTATAAGACAACATCTGGAACACCATACCCAGTTTTGATTTTCCAAGTTTCAGACAGACATTAATAAAATTAATGAAATCTGGCAAATGGCTGAAAGACAGCTAAGGACTGAACATCATTCCATAAATTAAAGCATCCTAAGTATAACTGTACTTCTGAAGAGTCAAATCCTGGTACACTCATTGTCTTTAGCTACAGAAAATGTTTTTGCTTGAAATCTACTTGGATAGCTGCTTCTTTAAAATGGATTTCCATGTACCTTGCGTGTTAATAAGTTATAAAATAGTAGTTTTCCATGGAAAGAATTAGGAACAAATATCAAGCAGAGTTAGTGCGTATATGTTAATTGACCATTTACGTTAGAGATGTTTAGGAAACTATTAAGGGGGAGCAAGGGGAACTTTGAAAGCTCTTGTCTAGAACATGATCATTGTTAAAAATACTTGTTATCTATTGTCCTTTAAACAAGGTAAGGAAAATACTTACAAAATCTAAACACTATATTGTTTAAAAATTGACATTCCATGTGACAGAACAGGTGTCTGGTAAGGAAATATTTTGTATGGGAAATAGCAGTACAGAAATACCTATTTTTTCAAATTTATCAGCAAACCCCTGCACACAGGAAAACACATCACTCATTTCTCAGAATCACAAGGAGACATTGTCCATGTAAATATCAAGAGTCAGCTAGAATGGTTAAGAAAAATCAGAGCATGGATAACTAATGGAGTTGCACTAACTCATTCACAGACAAGTTCAGAATGACTTTGGACATGCTTTTGCATGCCAAAAAGCTAACTCTGAGGTTCAGAACAAAATGAAACTAAGAGTAACAACTCTTTCTTACAGCACCGATGTATGTGGGATGGTAATTCTAGACAATTCATATTTCATCTTAAGCCACACTGCAATTTACTCATTCTACAGTCACTTCCACAGTCAGATTTGTGTGTGCATGGATAGTAAAAGAGTCACATTACAGTCACCTAAATACTGAATTGCTTCAGTGTTTCACTAGGAAGTTCGTGGTTTCACCTGCAAGCAACTTTTCTTCCCATAACTCTCAGATCACCTCATCATCAAGTTTTAAGTTATTACAGCCTTCAATGAGCCGTCTAAACTATGCTTATATTAAGACATATACATTTCTTATTCTCACTTCTATGTCATGAGTAAGTCTTTTCAGGAAGAGAGCCTGTGACAGTGGTATGCCAGCTCCAAGACCCAGCTGAACCATAGTGATACAGCCTGCTTACACTTAAAGAACATGATCATTTTCAGAACACAGTCTGTAAATAACAGTTCTCAGTTCCTGTTTGATGTATTGTGCCATTCCCCCCTAAATGCTCTTGATATTAATTGCCTGTTCTGCAGACATGTGGGACGCACCAGAGCTTTATTTTCACACAGGATAAAGGCAAAAAAAAAAATCTATAACACTTTAGGAAAACCACCCTTAAAGTAATTAAATACAGCATTTATTCCATTAACAAAACTATGGGTAAAATATAATTCTTTTTCCCCCAAACCATGCTGGATATTGTGGTTCTTAACTTGTGTTTTCATTTGTTTTATTTGAGCTCTGCTGTTTAGAGCTAGAAGGGAGTTATAGCCACAGAGAACCAATCCTGATTCATTTTTTAGTTTGCTCAAGCATGAGCCTGATAGCATTTTGCTGTACAGACAGTGGGCTCCTTCATGGGACAGAACAGGCACAGCAGAGCTAAACTTTACATGCTCCTTAATGTGACCAACTTTCTTTCATGCTAGGGAAAACTGGCAACCATCACAAAGCGCAGTAACTTCACCTGCTGCTATTAGTGGAAATTTCCCACACAAAAGCATAATTCCTTGCTAAATCTCAAGCACGTTTCAGGCACAATTTACCTGACACACAGCCCACGCGAGCTCACCTCTTTTACATATTTTTGTAAAAAGCTCATGACAATGTCGGGCATAATCTTTAGTACATTCTTCACCACCTTCCCTCTAAAAATGTCAGGATTAAGAAGTGCTCAAAGTGGGTTTTGTACACAACACTGTACAGGACATCTGTAATTTTGCTATTTTAGAAAAATTATCCTTAAAACCAGCTACACAAATGCATATCTGCACCTGTTTTTCAATATCACATTTTAGTAGCTTATGATGCAGTTATTCAGTTGCCATCAGTACTTGTTGTCTGGAAAAAAAATGCTACTGTGTCTTCCTCTACTTTTACATGAAATATATAAAATTCCCACATATTAGCTTGATTTTTTTTTTATATAATTAAGTATGTATTAAGACTGACAACATTTCTAATTAATTTATAGTTTAACCCTATCCCAAAGTTAATACAGGGATGCATGAATCACAATATTCAGCCAACACTTGTTTGACAGAATCCTATTCCTCCCAACAATCTGCTGCTTCAAGGAAAAGTGCAAGATAGAGGTAAAACATCCTTACAAAGAGAATTTTAAGCAGAGGCAGTAAGAGTAACAGGTAGCAACAGCAGAAAGCAGCAGATTTCTAGCATGGTGCACAAAAGTTCACACGCTTTATATTCACATGTATTATTTTATATACACAGATATGCTCTTAATGTAATTAGTTAAAGGTGGCCTTGTTATTGACCTTTATATAAGCAGAATTTGGCTCATTTCCTGCTTAAGAAACCCTTCTCCTTAAATTTAGGCACAGGAAGATTAAATTAGCAATTTCATTTCAACTCATGGTATGAAAACCATTAATGGTTGCTGGCTGCAACTGACTGCAGTCATGCAGCCCTCCACAGAAAGAGTTTTTGAATGCTTCTTCAGCAGCTCACCACTGCCACACCCCCTTTGAAGGGATTTCTGATTTCAGTGCATGCTGCATAATGAAAGTATTTGTTTCCATTATATACACCTGTTCTCAAAACAAGATATCCAGAGTTCAGAAGCCTCCTTCCAAAGCCTAAAGATTTGGCTATCCTCACTTGGAAAATATAACATACTTGATACAAAATAAAGGCGTCTCCCTTGCACTACCAAATACAATGCTAATCAGTTCCTAATGGAAGGGTATTCTACCTGCTCAATTTGACAGCTGAGAGAGGAGTGCTATGTCGTACTCAACTAGCTATTGTTGTATTATTAAACATTACTTCTGTGATATTAGGGCTTTTTCTGAAGGTGTTGGAATTCTCAGAGAGAAGAGTCATAGTTGTAGAAACAATAGAATTGAAAGCTGGTATAGTTAAGTGCGAATTGAAAGCTGGTATAGTTAAGTGTGCTACAGACAGGGTGCCATTTTAATCTATATTCAACCTGCATTCATCTCCATCATAGCAAAAGTTAGTGAGATATTCCTGTCCACAATAGGGCCAGGTAAGTATTTCTAGTTGCTGCAGGCAGCAGCTACATTATGGCTTAGGTGCCTATATTCTTTTCTTAAGCACCTTCGTGTTGCATGATGTGGATGATGTTGATAGTGGAAGGAATGGCCAAGTAGAAGATTGAAGAGAACCTGTTTCTCACAAGCTTAATTCAAACCTCTGTCAATTTGCTTTTCTCTTAGTGACTGAGCAAGCTCCTGTAAACTGAGCAACTGTTTTCAACTTTAGTCTCCTGCTGTATTTGAGATGTAAAGAAGGGATTGTGTGTCCCATAATATGTTTTCCAATAATGTAATTTTAAGTAGCTACCTCTTTCCATAACCATTGCCTTATCTATCCTTACATTACTGCAGCTGAAAAATCATCTATGGCCAGGACATGAGAAGAAAATAGCGTCTTGGACAAAAGTTTAAGCAAACGGAGTGACAGAACATGGAGGTGATCTATACGGTGTGAGATAGCTTCATGGTACCACTGAGTAAAACTTCAAAACATATTTGGATATATAGAGTGGTTCAAAACAGTATTATTGTGATAATGCTTAGCTTATACTTAGGAAGAAAAGGGACAGTGGAAACAGAGGATTTTTAAGCATACTGCTAAGATACAACAAAACACAAATCCCCTTGATAGTTGGTTTCAAAATCTGTCTGGTAGTTGGGGGCTGGGTTCCTGGCGGCATTGTTTGTTGATTATTCTTGTCTGTCAGATCATGATGAGTTGTATAAAGCGTTCAATTGTTAAACTGCAAGAACAAGTTTTAGTTATTCAAAAATAAAAAGGGGGAATTGTTGGGGAATGGATGTTTGAGCAGGGCCATGGACCGTGGCAACAGCTGCAGGCAATGGCTGCAGACCACGGCATCATAACCGTGAGG